>JAYKYS010000387.1:0-41869 GCA_036924285.1 Asterella californica
TGCGGTGACCACAGTGCAGCAGGTGGTCCCAGCCCCGGACTCTTTGCAGATATGATGCGATCTGATCTGTCATCACCTGTTGCAGTGCAGTATGAGTGTGACAATTTTACGTTGTGCTTGCCTTACAGCATTTGACCTTGCTGACTGGGTCTTCTTTGCTACAGGGGGTGCTGACATGGCTGGTGCTGACAGGGATGATCTAGAGCAGCTGGAGAGAGCTGTGCGGGGTCGCTTGCTAGAAGTACAGATTTTGAAGCTGTCTGCGCAGTGCCGCACGTCTCAGACTCAATTTGATGCCTACCTTGATGTTGCCAACACTACCGCCAGACCCAAAGTAAGCGCCTCCCACCTCTCAGCAAGACACTGTTGCCATTGTGCATAATTTAGTATGTATTGATTGGCTGACCAAAGTGTGAATCTCATCTGCAGAAGCGCAAAGTTGCTTGTTTGTCATAGCTCATGAGCATTGCAGGACACGTCTCGAATTTCTCTGTACATATGATATCACTTGAATGTATGACAGGTGCAACTGGCACAGCAACAGCAAAAGGGGCAGGGCAAGTGCAGAACTGCCTGGGTAGCTGCTTGCCCATTTGTATACATGAGCTGCATTGCTTGCTTTATCCCGCATGATGCTTCAACCATGCAAGTACACATTGCAGGAGCAGTCCAACAAGGCAGAGTCTCTGGTGCGGTTGTATGATAGCATTGCCAATGCCGCAGAGTCACTTGGCAGGTTAGCTGGTGAGGAACTGAGAGGGGCACAAGCAGAGCACTTGGAAGAAGAAGCAGCTGCTAAGGTGTGTAAGCTAGCTGCTGCCAGACATGCACAAGCAGTGGGTTGCATGATGCCCTATGCTGTGTGCTTCACATGTGCACACATGTCGCATGCTCATGGCAGACTGTATGATTTGCAGGTCATTGAGAGCAAAGCAAACCGGTGCTTCTATGTAGCGCATGCCTACCTGGCGGCAGGCAAGCAGCTTGAAGCACACGCTCTGTTTGGGAGGGCTGCTCAGCATGCCAAGCTGGCTGCCAAGCAGCATCAGGTGAAATGCACTGTGTCACAGTGAGTATGCCACTGGTTGGACCTGCCGTTGAGCCACCATGGCAGGCATCAGAAAGAGCCATTTACGTTTACATTTACATTTACATTTCCATCAACTGCAAATCAATGGCTTTTGGCCAGGCAGGGGCAGGCTGTCATGCACATGTGCTGACAGGTCAGCAGGAAGAGACAGTCTGTACTTGAACGGCTTGCAAAGTGCGTGTAGATAGATGCAGCTGTAGCCTAGCTGCTAGTCTCAGCTAGCATGCTGTCATGCAGGACTGCATGCACAAGGACCAGCAAGCAGTGCAGCATGTGGAGCTGTTGGGGCTGCAAGCTGCGGCCTGGCAGTGCGTGGCTCATGCTGAAAGCGCGGCGGCAGAGCAGGAGTCTCATGAGGGCATTACTCAGGCCACCAGCAGCCTCTCCCTTCAACAGAAGGCTGCAGAGCAGCATAAACCGCAGCATCAATACATGCTAGATAACTTGGACCAGTGGGTGTCATTTGTTGGATCCAGCGGCAAGGATGCCCACTTCACTCCCATACCTCCAGCTCTACAACAGATTGCTGTCAGGCCCTTCATGCTTGACAATGCCCTCAACTACCTAGCTGCGCCCTCCATTGATCACAGGGTTGCAAAGCAGGAACAGCCTAAGAGCGCTTTTGCCAAACTGTTTACTTGGAACAAAAAGTAGACAAAGAACTGAGCTTGTGAACATCAGTGTGTTAGAACACTATGTGCACCACTGCCTAACCACCAATATGTGTGCGTTGGCGTAGGACTCCTGACTCAATTGGGGTCATCACGCTCAGTAAGTGCATACATTCAATACGTCACTGTCTGCAAAGCGATGCGTTACAGTAGATAATGCAGTTTGCATAGTAGCTGAGGTCGTGTTCACTGCTGACACCTCTGTTACGATTTCCTTATGGATATGCATGACATGCACTTTACAGCATCGCAAGAATCAGGTCGCAATCAGGGGTAACATAGCTATTGGTCATGGTGGACCGTCACTTGGTTTACAATTACATGCCCGACAACATAAGCACAGCTTGATGTTGAACAGCATGAGGCGCAAAAAGGTTGCTGACAAACTCCAAATGAACATGTGAACAGCTTCAGGCAGTCTTCCTAGTAACAAAATCCTTTTGTTATCAGGATCTTCCACGCGAGCGTCTTTGTGTAGCCTTTGCCCAAAATGATTCATTCAAATAAATAGCTACAGCTACATTTCCAAAATTTCTGAGGCATCCTCCAAGCAAAGGAATCTTAGAGCAGCACAACAGCAAAGACAGTCAGGTTATATTTGCGGATCCATTTGTTCAAAAATGCAGGAAATCACACTCAGTTCATCAAATGCCTTTCCAGACACCACAATGTACACAGCTCTGTACCAAGGCACCAGCACGCTAGGAGAGTGAGGTCCCTGCGGCTTATCCGGAAATCTGACTACAATGAAATTGAAACTTGCGGCGTCTGCCGGAGTACCCACGTGCCACCTTCAGGCTGCATCATTTCTTTCATAGGTGCTCCATGACCATCTGCAGTGCTTGCTCAGCAAAGTAGTCCTTGTGTTGCACTCGGTGTTCCCTGCTGCACCCAGCAGCAAGTACCTTCTTCACAACTGGCTCCTTCATGCTACTCATTGCAAGGCCAAGGTAGCAGGTGCCTACATGCAGTCAAACGAAATGAGACATGCATGCACCGACGAAACTGGTCCGTCACTAATACACTGCTGCTTCTAGTGCATACCAGACTCTTCAGGTTTGGGAGCTCCGCCAGCAAAGCCTGTAGTGGACAGGCATATGAAGCCTTTGGGGTGGTCCAGGTCACTGCATTCTTTCTCCCTCTCGTACCCGTCCATCATTCGCTGAAGCCCAGCCGATGCCATTTCGCCAGCTACCTGCAAAACGTGTTACCTGACATCACAACGCAGCTGCAAAGAAAGTGCCTTCCTACATGCTTGCGTGGCATGCATACTACCACGAGCAGCATAAAAGCTGCATGCCTGCTCTGTGACTGTGCCAACATCTTTGATAGAGCAGACTGGAACTCCCCAATCCGACCTGCAACACCGCGATACGGCTGTTGACTACGGCGACGCAGGGAACGACAGCAAACCTAGGACTGCTACTAACTTCAAACTGCCGTCGTAGGTGATGACGGATCCCCAATAGACCTGTGCTGCGCCACCCACATTGGTCAGAAGGTCTGCTACTCTTCCGCCCGTACAGCTCTCAACAGTTGTTATTGCATGATGCTTGTCCTTCAGTCTGTCCATCACTTTGAGCTCAATACCCGGCATCGCACCAGCAACAGCGGAAGTTCGAAATTTCGATAAGCGAGGAGTCCTTGTGTATGGTGCAAGCACACTCACAGGTTGACGTATAAGGGGTGGCATCGCATTGGCGGCATTCCTGGCTAGTGCGCGCCACAGCATTGCTACCCTAGTACTACAAAATGTACACTCACTCACTGAGTTTAGTTTTGCAGAGCAAATGCAGTCAAGTTCAGAATCCTTTTACCTGAGCATTGTACTGCCACGACAGCAGCTACTACAACTGTAGTAAATTTGGCCGCAGCACAATTTGGCCCAACAGACAAAATCTCAAGCTGGCTTGGTAATAACCTCCCAGATAAGGATGATTGGCACTTCCAGATAAGATGTCTGGACCAATGGAAGAATATAACTATCAGCGAAGTTAAAGCTGGTGAGGCATTCCATCAACCTGAAGAATTTAAGATTTGTGCTGAGTGGTATGCAAGTGCAGTTCCGAAAGTATTGGATCGGAGCAAATCCCCAAAAGTACGATTACAGCGGTTGGAAAAATGCTTGGATCAGAAGGTAACCTCAAACAGCAAAGCACAGGCAGTGGGTTGTAAGTGTTGCCGGTTAGGGAGCACCCAGCAGTGACGCTGTAAGGTATAAATGCAGTGTAATGCAGCGCGGTGCTAGCCACATCGTCTGCACATCCTCATATGAAATAAATAAGCCTGCTGTCTGGCTTGCAACATCAGGGTGAGGCATACCTATACCTACCTAGTTACCGCTTGCAAGGTTAACCAGTTTAAAATCAATCAATCAATCAGTGCATAGCAATGGCGAGCTGAGCTAGAGCTAAATAATTGCGGCTGTCAAGTATTGCTGTCAAAATCGTCATGCAAGTGCAGTTGCGATTCCAAATCAAAATCTATTTCGGTTGAGGTGGGCACAAAAAATTGCGGCTGTGTCACTGTTCCGCAAGTGGTTTTTGACTGAGCAACATGCTCGGCAAGCAGGCAGCTGTGCAGGCTTGCGCACCACTGGCATTGCAACTGTGGGATGAAATGTGAGTGACGGCACTCCACAGCTATGGTAGTGTTCTGTATATGCTAACGCATATGCATATGCATATGCATATGCATTTGCTACTATTCTCTGAATGGTACCAGATGCTACTAAAGCTTCTGACCGGCTGACTGCTTGGAGCTTGAGGTTGAATTTGGATGATCTAGCAACAGTATGCCTATGTGATACTACAGAATGAATCGCACCATAAGCTGACCAGCTGACTGGTACCAATCGCCTTTACCATCGTGCTTTGTAGTTCATCAGGGAACCCTTGTGACTGGTTGGAGCTTGATATCTGTCATTGCTGCTTACGCTGACATTCACAGGACGCACCCACTTCTTGTGCTGTATCTGATGAGACCTGCAATCATTGCGTGGAACATTTTTCAAGGTACAGCACAGCGCTTTGCCAGGCTTTGGAGTGATACTGGGCCCAGCAGACCAATGCCATAACACTCTAGTTTGAGTCTTCAGGACTGAAAAGGCTGACGTGCATGCTCGCAGGAATGCATAGAGCTGCTGTATATGACGTCAAGAGTGAGAGCTGCAGCTAGCTCTTCCACAGTGCAGGTAGTCACAGCATGTTGCAACACTGCAATCAATGCATGCTATATGTGAAGAATGTATTCCCTCAGTCATGCTGCCAAACCAGCAATCTGTGCAAGGGAAAGGCTAACCTGCAAACTTTCCATAGTCTCCGCAACTGTACTGGCATCTGCAAAGACTCAGGCACCCGACATCATCATCTATCATGAGATGCATATGTGTTCCATAGCTGGCCATGATGGGAAACAATAAGGTACCAAGAATAGATACAATAATATGCCATGCAGAGCCAATATGGACCAGTGAATGCAATGGCGTGCAGCGTCCTTGTGAGAAATGCACCCTACCTGATGCAATAAACCCCTAAATCAGTGTTCATTTGGTAGAAAGCATGTTGAACATGAGCATATGGCTGGCTATGTTGTCTTGCTACAGACTTGACTGACGCAGATTCTGTCATGTCAGTGCTGCTTGTCTTGAAGTTTGGAAGGGAAGCTACGTCTAAAATTCCTTGGTTGCTTAACCTTTGACAGGTGTGCCGATGTGCATGGAAAGAACAGGCTTTTTACAAGCCTGGCTTACAGGAAAGACAACGAGTTCTTCCGCAAGCAGCAGGCCCAGGTCAGCCACCCTCCAGAGAGCGTGAGAGTGCCTGTGGCAGCAGTAGCAACCAAAAAACTTGGATTCAAACCTGAAACTGCTTTTGGATACAGAGGCTCCTGTGATAGCATGCATCCCCAGGCTTTCGGGAATCGATACAGCCAGTGTGCCAGGTTCTGCTGAATGGTCGAATCACCATTACAAGAAGCTGCACCTAACGAAATCAAGCTTCCTTTCTTCCATCAAGAACAACAGGGAAGACCATTCAGCAAATCAACTTGATCATGAAAGACAAATGCACTGCGAGGGGGTGGTTCCGGAGCGAACTAGTAATGCACGCAGGCGGTGCTGTATCAGCAGGCGTCCAGGTTCGCTGCAAACGAGCATGACACGTGCGGACGTGTGTTACGATCTGACTTACGCTGACGTTATCCTCCAAGCGTCAGACGGTGTCGAGTTTCCCACCAGTCGAGGTCTTTGTGGGGGCTCTTGCAGCACCTTAAAAACTCTTTTTGAGGTCAAATCCGATCAAAAGGTTTATCTCATCTCAGAAGTCAGCTCTCACACTCTGTCTAGTCTACTGAAATGGCTGCACGGTCCACGACCTGGCTTAAACTTGGAACTCACACACGAGCAAGCGTTGCCAATGCTCAGGGCAGCTGATTATCTTGGGATGCATTGCTGGATCGATAATTGTGCGTGTCACATGAAACTTGAAAGCGATTGGCTAACATGGGTAGAACTTGCAAACGAGTTCTCGTCTACAGACCTGCTGTTGGGAGTTTTGCAACACATTCCAGCAAGTCTTCAGCTGAGTGGTCCAGACATATGTTGCAAGTTGCACAGCGTCAAGCTCATGCAAGTTGCTCTCCAGTTCTTTGACAAGGTGTGTGTTGTACTGTTGTTCAAGAGTAGGCACAGTTACTGCACTGGTCAGCTGCAAGTGCAGCTTATAATTGTGTGTTTTCCGGCAGGGTCTTCTCACCGTTGTGGAAAGGTTTTATTTGGTCATAAAGGAGTGGGGACACATACCCAATGATCTGGCTGAGTACTGCATAGAATGGCCTATCTGCCAGGAGGAGTACCCTTGTCTAGCAGATATGGTGGAGAGGCATGACATTGTGCTTGAGCCTGTGTGGTTTGCTCAGCTATTGCGGCAAGCAAATTCATACACAGATGTGCAAACATTCCCAGTAGGTGTTAATGTCTGCAATGAGGCAGTTACTATCTTGACTGGGTTTGGACGCATTCAGGCTTTTGTCGACGAAAGTTTTGAGGTGTTAACATTGACAAAGCTTGATGGCAGACTAGCTGGTGGATATGTAAGGGTGCGATGCCTTCCATACTTGTCTGAGCTCGAGCCAGATGGGACAGGGCTTGATCTGCCTGTCAAATGTGTTACAGACCTTTGCTACCAGCCCCTTACATGGGTGCTTCCATATTCCTGTGTGCCAGTTGTGGTTTTCTCTGATGCTTTTGGCAAAGACAAGGAAATGCAACGACGAAGCTAGATAGAGTGCAGTTTACCTGTGCCACGTCACTGTTATAACTGCACATTTCACCATGCACTGCTATGACTATACACTTACACACCTGTTGCGCACAAGTATAACATGCAGCATATGCTCAGAGTGCACAATTTAGCCGCAGCAGCATATGCATGTTCATTACGCATGTGCAGCACATGCATGTTCATTGCGCATGTGCAATCTGTGATTGCTTTTGGAGGCACATCCTCGAGACTTGTCAATAATGGTCTTGAATATAAATGATAATTACTCAGTGCCCAATTACCTCACCGAGGACCTATCGGAAAGGACACAAGCAGTTTGTACATAGTAGTACTCAAACTCAAAAGAGCGTTGTGAACACATGAGACGGCATCCGGCAACATGCTCACAGCAGAGCAATAAAGCTAGGAGCAAAAGAACATTGTGAGTGGTTTGAAGTAACTGTATGATGTTGCTGAAGACTCTGTGATATTCCTTGCAAGTGTGTTGCTGGCTGAAATATGCTTTCTTCTCTCGTGCTTATCATGGCCTAACAATCCTTTGCATTGACCTTGCTGTACAGGTGCAGCAGACTTCTTTTACGCAGCCAAACCAGACGGAGTTTTCCAACCAAGCCAACCTCACTTTAAGATACAGATGTTGCAAAGCAACGGCTTGGGGGTGTTGACCACCAAAAGATTGCAGTCAGGTGCCAGGCAGATGAACATACACACAAAGCTGAAGGTCATTTATGTATGCCTGCCTTGAAGGTACCATGCTCAAGTGGCAAGCAACACCTTTGATAAACCCGCCTCTAGAAAACATAAGTTCATAAGCTCTCGCTGGTGACCTGGCTACTTGATGGCCTGCCTTACGTGTGTGATATGCTCAGGTCCCACAGCGCAGCAGCCTCCAATGATGTCAGCACCAAGGGCCCTCCATCGTTTGGCATGCCGAGCATATGCTTCTGGTGTGATTACATTTTGTGCATCATAGTCTCCTGCAATGCCACAGCTCATTGCCTGATGGCTGCTCTGACTGCTGTGCTGATGCATAATTTGCAGTATGATTGTGTAGCAGGGGCACATGTGATCACAGCTAGGGATTATCAGAACATTGCAGGGTTGCCTGCCAGGGGACTCTGCATTGCAACTAACCAAAGAAGGGGACAAGTACCGCCGCCTGCTGGTTGGTGCTAAACAGCATCAAACCAATACATTGTACTCAGTTACCGTCTATCTTGCTTGAACTAGCATCTATCAACAACAGGCTGATGACTGGTGCCTGATTTGCCATGTACGATCACGATCACACCAGAACAGCAAGCTGACTTGAAGTGTTTGCAGCACAGAGCAGACCAGCTGGCTGTGCTTGCATCTGGAACATGATGCGTTAGGGCACGGCTGCAGTCGGCACATAATGATGCATGTGGCATCACATAGCTGGCCAAGGCACACATTTGTGCTGACAACACATGGTCAAGACAGCCACTCTCTGAAACTGAAATGTTCGGCAGCCACAAGACATTCATGCTAGGTAACTAGACCACACAGAAACAGCAGCCCAGGCTCTGTGGTGGTTTGCCCCAACATGTCACATCTGAGCAAGCATATCCTGGACAAGTTGCTGTGTTGTCTGATGGCCGACCGCCACAGTGTCCACAGTTGCGAGGCAAAGCATACCATCTGGGACAACCATGCCGGGGGTAGTGCCGCCCCCAAGCCACTCAGTGGTGCTTGTCTTGAAACCATTGGCTGAAGCACCCACACGCACATGTGAGGGTGCCCATGCCCTCAGCTTGGGTAGTGCCGCTGTGATGGCCTGCATGCCTTCCCCACATCCTTTGCTGATTGCATGGCATGGCATGGCATGGAATCACAATGACAAATGGTGATGAATCCTGTCCAGCGGTCTTGATCACTACCTGATGCTAGCATTGCTCAGGTGAAACAATGCTGTCATGCGTGATTTTTCATGCAACAGAAAAGGTTGAAATGCCCGCACCTGAGGAGCGCAGCAATTAAGCAACACAGCTTGCAGTCCTGGCAGATCTTTTACAACCTGGACAGCATCCTGCATACACAGCCATAAACCTGATAGTGGTGAAAAAAGGTTTTGTGCAGGTCACAGAAGCTATCAGTCAGTTTGCAAATTCAGCTGCGCAAAAACACTGGAGCTAAGCTGGGCAGAAACAAACCCACGGTTGGCAAGCAAGATTGATTGGATCAGTTGAGCACAGATACAGCATGCAAGCTGATGGGAGCACAGCTGGATGCAAAGCTTGTGTGATGTGGCTGCCTGAGAATTTGACCATTCAGTGGTACAAGATGAGGAACTTTCTGGCTGTGTTAGGTACCGCATTGAAGACATGCCAGCATGGCTTTGCATGGGAGATTAGGCCAAGGCATGGCTAGTTTCAGCCAATGGCAGCGTGTACAGTAATAAAAGTCAAAGTCTTGGAGGCAAACGAACTATAAATAGCATTTTCATGTACTTTCCGGAAGTCAACATGTTTCTTTCGTTGCAGAGCGTCAACTTTACCACACCAACACTTACTTGTAAGCTTTCTCCACTTCTCAGCAAAGCATGCTCACTGTCCTCAAGTGTCCAGGAAACCCAAAAAGGCTTGCCTGGAAGTAAGTAAGCAAGCAATAAATAAACGACAACATGCTCAACACGAGTCTTTTGTTACAACACCCGGGCTGCCCATTGTGATGCTACAGGTAGTCTGCGTGTACATCATGCCTGCGGTTTGTTCGTAGGAAAAGGCTGAGAGTTATTGTACCTAATGTATGTCATAGGCATCAGCATCGGCAATTGTATCCATGTTTTGTATTTGGTAATTATAACGCATGATGATGTTGGTATGTGACTGAAGACTGACATGACGCAATGATGTTGCGTTAGGCACCTGACTCACATGCTGTTACAGACGCATGACAGAAATTGAGTGCCACAGCAGATCAACAGCATCAGAAACACAAATTGCAATGCTGACCTGACATGTTGGCTGCTGAGGCAGCGGCCATTGTTTCTGCTGTGCTGGACAATGTCTCGCAGAGAAACAGGTCAACCAAAGGCTCTAAGGTTGCTGCCATATGCATGTAGGTCGGCTGCATGAGCTCTGCTGTACCAAGGTCCACTGTCTGATAACTGCAATATATGTGTCATGCGAGCCTGTGCTTACTAAGCCATGGCTGCGACTTCAAGAAGACTTAGGCTCTCATGTATTGCACTCTGGCAAAGGCTATACATGACTGCTAAATAATGCAGGCCACAATGAGGCTGCAGATTTTCAGGCGCTGTGGCCTTTGGGCAAACAGAGTCGTGCGCTGCACTACCTGTCTTTCAGAGGAGGCAAGCAGCCAGCAACTTGCACGTGCTTGTTGACCTTTGCAGCAGCGTGTCGTGCAACATTGGCAGCAGCCTGTCCAAGCAGTCGTGATGTGAGGTTTGATTGTTTTGCACGCGGTGTCAGTGATAGTTTGCCTGAGAGTAAGGTGCCTGCTGCCACAGTTCTGTAGCCTAGGTCTGCAGCGGTGATCACAACCCTAGCAAAGTCAGACAAGGGTAACAGCGCACCTGCAGCAATATCTCCAAGTCTGCTTCCTTGCCTATCGATCTTAGCGCCCAAGGAGTCGCAGCAAAACTGTTGGTCGTGACCACGGTTGCGCCCGCGACGATGAATTCCAGATGCAAGGATTCGACGAACAAAGGTTGCTCAACATTGGCATACGCACCAACCAGGAAATACTTGTCACACTGTTGTCCATCGAGACTTGCTAGCTTCAGGTCTTTCTGCTTTATGAGGTGGCCCATGCCACCATCAAAGACGATGAGATCATTCTGACCTGCGTCTGACATCATAACAAGATGGTATAGCGATCTCTCAGTGTCTTGCACCTCGACGAAGTCCATGTACTGCTTCCGGTTTGGAGAAAATTTTTGAGGTGACTAACCTGCTTAGTAAGCAGATTCTAAGGTGTCAGTGTGTGCCCGCGTCCTGGCCAGCGCCCCGGCCGGCGACAATCGGTATATAAGCCCAACGATGGAGCGCTGCAACAACAAAGCGCAGATTTCAGCTGAACCCCGACTGGTACAATCAAGTAAAGCGCGGTACTTCGCACCGGTTGATCAGTTTAGACTCGAAGACGAGCTTGCGAGTGGTGACGTTGATTTCCAGCTTCCTGAGCCGCAGACCGAGAGTCAGCATGAAGACGGCATACGCGCTCGCGTTCTTCGGGTTGCTTATGATACTGTCACCTGCAGCGGACGCCAGAAGATCGCTACAGGACTCTACGACTGTCACCGATAACGACATACTAAACTTTGCCCTCAACTTGGAGGTAAGCAAATGCCTGCACTGGAAAGCCTAACTGTGTTCATTGCTGCTTCCATCCAGTCAAGCCACCTGTTCATGAAGTTGTGATGCTGACTAAATGCTGACTACCCAAATGCTGACTGCATCCTGCACAGTGCTGAACTACAACAAGGCTGACTGTATTCTCAAGCCCTCTTCTCTGTTGCAGTGCCTGGAGGCGCAATTCTACTCATGTGCAGTCTACGGCCACTCCTTGTCAGATGACCTCACTGGCAGCGGTCCCCAACCCATTGGCTGTCAGCGAGCCAACTTCACCAACGATGACATCTACAACGTTGCAATGGATGTTGCCAGCAATGAGATAGCTCACGTCAACTACCTCAGAACAGCCCTGGGCAACAAGTCTGTGCAGTGCCCCCTGGTGAACATTGGCGATGCCTTCTCTGCAGCCGCTGATAAAGCACTGGGCACCACCTTGTCACCTGCCTTCAGCCCTTACGTCAATGACCTGTACTTCCTCACTGGCGCCTTCATTTTTGAGGACCTTGGTGTGACTGCCTACAAGGGTGCTCTTGCCAAGTTCCAGAGCCCTGACCTCATGACAGCTGCTGCTGGTGAGACAGTGCTACTTGTGCCTTATGCTGAATGTGCCTTTACCTGGAATGTCTGTGACATCACATCTTTCCTTGTGCATGTCTGCATTGTGCACAGCTATCTTGGATCAGCACATCATATGGCATTTACTGCAGCTTGCACTTTCACTTGTGCTCTGATCTAAAACTCGTGCCTTTGCTGACCATAATTTGATTGCTGCAGGTATCATGGCTGTTGAGGCATATCATGCTGGTTACATCCGCACAGCTCTCATCCAGAACGGTGATGTCATCACTCCTTATGGCGCAAACGTTACTACTATCATCAATGCAATCTCAGCCGCTCGTGAGTCCCTGGATGGTGCCGACAACATGGCTGAGGAGGGAATTTTTAACACCACCACTGGTGACTACACGCTAGCCCCTGTTGATGACAACGCTGTGGCTTTCTCCAGAACCCCAGCCCAGGTGCTGGCTGTGGCCTACCTTAATGCTGACGGTGCTGCTGGTGGATTCTTCCCCAATGGAGTCAATGGCAAGATTCAATATGCCTAGACAGTAGTTGCATCCTGTACAGTATACAGTCAACCTTGTTTCTGCAATAAAGACTGATTTCAGCTATCTTGTTGCTGTATATTTTATCAGATTTCGAACTTGATATTTGCAAGTCAGATTCTTTTGATGTAAACTGGGGTATTTAGGTAAAAGTATGACTATTGGGTTTCGATTAATTTATGCAGAAATGCGCTTTTTGTGTTACCAACAAACATAAATCTGTCAGAATCTGAATATATTCCTGAGAGCCAGGGATGGTGTGAACTAGCTATTTAGTCACAGTGTAGTTTTGATTGCGGAGGCTTTGAGAGTTTGTACAGCAGTCAACTTGTTTTCAGGCAGAAATCTTGTGTTATCTCAAGATCCAGTATACTAGCTAGACAACATTGAATATGTGTTTGATAGCATGCTTCTGACTGTGAACTGTACGACTTTTTGATTGAGGTGTCTTTGTTAATGCGGACAGGCTCACTGGTTAAACCATAAACTTTATGGTCTGTAATCTCTTCAGTGCTCACCAAATTGAATCTGCAGCTTTATGTGTGGCTCATGCTTGGGATATTGATTGTCCATCAATTTGGAAGGAATCAGCAATGTCACCTAGCTTTTGTTATGCTCGCGGTGCACCAAACACGGTAACACTGGTAAGACATTACTGACGGGAATTCTCAAGCATCTATCTTTGCAACAGTATGATATGCAGTTGTCTCAAACTGTTGAGTTTGAAACACATGCATGTGCAACCCCCAGGGGTTGGGCCCATTCATATGCTGTCATAGCTATGGTACAGCAGGCTGCGGTGACTGCTGCTTTTGCCCAAAGAAGTTGCTCAGCCATTCAGCTGACTGCTTCAGCCTCCGCTGCATGGTATTGTAGTCAACATGCACAATGCCAAACCTCTTGGCGTACCCATCTGCCCATTCGAAGTTGTCTAAAAGTGACCAGGCAAAGTAGCCTTTCAGCAACACCCCATCTTCTTCTACTGCTTTGACAGCTTCTGCCAGGTATTGCTGATAGTAGTTCAGCCTAAAGGCATCTTTCAGAACATCTGCATTGGGCAGAAGAGTGCTCATAAGCAAAGCACCCTATCATTTGGCTAAGTTCAGACTGATACAAAATGTTTGTTCAAAATGCTGAAACCAGCGCTGGGTGCACATTTGCTGCACATGATGTGAGCCACAAGAAGCTACCGATACCCAAGTGGGACACTTTGCCAGAGCTCTCCTGCTATCCCGCAAGGTTTTGGCAAATCCAATTGCAGCTGGAAGTTGGACAGTGTAACAGCTTGCACGGTTTTCTGCATACTATGATATGTGCTGTACATGTTTTGGAATGCTTGGAAGGTTAATGGGGGTCAGACACAGCTAGCTGCAGCTCAAGCATGTTTGTATCAACCAAGTCAATGGCAGTCCTTATGCTGTTTGCATGGATAGGGTACCATGCAAGACCCACCTGGGACGGGAACATTGGCTTCCCGGGGGCAGTCCACCCCATTCTCCAGGACATAGATATCAGGACCATCGTAGCGCTCATGGATCCAGGCCAGCAACTTCCTAAATCCCCATGGCACAACATACAGCCACTCCGAATCTGCCTGCAGCCCAGCAACACCTGGCATGATTCCAGGTTCATCTTGCATACCAGAGTGACAACGATGCCTCTCCAGCGCTGGCTACTTCAGCAAGAGTAAGAAGAGGAAGGCTTGGGTTTGCAAGCAGCTGAGGTGTTGACTGTACGCTGGCCTTCTACAATACACTGGTTGTGTATTCGTTGATGCTGAATTGGTGGGGTGTCAGCAAGAACATACAGCGATACGAGTATGGGAATTCTTCACACCTTGCAGGAGATCCACTCATGCCAATGCTGCAGACCAGACCAGTATACATTACATATGTACATGAAGTTCACCTGAGGCCCAATTTGCTTGCCATCCCGCTCTGTGTGCTGCACAGAGCATGTGCCATCAAACAGGTTCATTCCACTCTCTCCTGCACTATTTTTCTTATGGGAAATGTACTTGGTGGAGTAGTGGTTGATGAGGAAGAAGTCAACAGAGCCCTTCAATGCAGACTGTTCCTCTGAGGTGAACTTTGGTAGATTGGGGACGGTATCCCTGATGACCTGAGGATAATCCCCAAAGTAGACGGGGTCTGAGAACCGCGCACACATGAACTCCAGACATCTTTGTGCTGCCGCCTGGAAGAGGCCAAAAACAGTTGCAGCACTGTTGTCGCCATGACGAAGCCGATGCGATAGCTATTCAATGACAATGCAACATAACATCCCAAAAATGACATCATCACTTGTTGCTGAAACAGTATTTGAACACTCTGTGCAATGCAATATAGTGCATAGCAATTGCTCGCGATGAAAACGTGAAGCATAGCTGCATCAGTCCAGTTTCTACACGACTGCTTTTACCTTGCATCACTGCTGTATTCATGTGCGCACTGCACATTGTTGCATGCCAGCGACAGGCTTGCAGACATAACGCTCACAGGCATTGTGTATAGCTGTGCTAAAGCTATCGGCGGCACACAGCAACCCACAGTCCTGCACAGAGAAGACAAGCCATCACCTTATCAGCTGCAGAGCTGGTGAGAGGCTCAAAGAAGTCTGAGTTGGCTACAATGCCAATCTTGCCGTCTGGAACAGTCTGCCTGAAACGCTTCACAGCTGCAGCATGTGCCAGGAGCACATTATGCCCCACTTGCCAATAATCGCTGGGGTGCTTGTGGCCGGGAGCATGTGCCCCAATGTGGTAGCCCACCTGCAGGCCATGTTGCGCTACTGCTTACGTGGCGTTGTTCCTGCGCTGGAAGCAGACATATGAGGCACAGAGTATGCAGGCAAAGCGAGGAGTCCAAACATCATATACGGCAGCCAGCTGACTTATGACACACTGCAACCAGGCAGTCACAGAGACACGACCAGACTCAGATACGGACACATGTATAGCACAGATATAGACACACATGCAGACAGCCCAATATAGATACATGTATGGTACAGATATAGACACAGACAGCCAGACATGGACACAGGCACAAAAACATATATGCAAACAGGTACAGACACTGACAGACAGACTGACAGACAGACAGACAGACAGACAGACAGACAGACACTCACAGAGAGAAAGACACACATGCACACACATACAGTACCTGACAAGGTCATAGCAAGAATGCTGTAGTGTGGCTGCAAGCTTGCAGATGCAGCCAGGGAGCCTGAATGTAAGCATGTACATCAGCAGCTGACCTCAACAAAAGTCCAAGGCTCATTGAAAGTAGACCAGTGCTTCACACGGTCCCCGAAGGTCTTGAAACAGATGTCTGCATATTCAGCAAAGTCTAACACAGACTCCTTGCTCATCCAACCTCCATACCTATCATGCAGCGCCTGCACAGGTTTGTGATAGTTCTTGCACGCTCTGCAGAAGCGTACCATTTTTAAGGATGGCAGACACCCAAAACTAGCAATCATGTCAGTGAGAACAGCCACAATCACATCTTGGCGGGCTTTAGCGACAGGGAGCAATGCTGACCTCAAGTTGCTTCACAGCATGCCAAGAAACATACAGGCAAAGCAGACTTTAGCTGCAGTGCAAGTTCTTGTTGACTGTACGCAAGCTGAACGGCTGGTATCAAGGGCAAGACCTGGGGAAGGTCCCAGTGATATAGTGTGATCCATGGTTCAATGCCCGTTGCCAGCAAGCTGTCAATGACTGAGTTGTAGAAGTCCAGGCCAGCCTGATTGGGCAAGCCTGTTCCATTAGGCTGGACTCGTGGCCAGGATATCGACATTCGAAAGGCCTTGATGCCCAAGCCCTTCATAATCTTGATGTCCTGCATCAGTCGACGCAGGTCAAGTGTATAGCCAGGGCATGTCCTGTGCCTGGAATACTGAAAGGGATTCTGGAAGGCAGTGGATGTGATCAACCATATGAGTTTTGGGAGGTTGGCTGTGACAAGGGAGGCTTGAAACTTGGGCCCAGACACTAGCAGCTTTGTTGACTTTTCGTGCCTTGACTTGAGGCATTGTCGTGTGGGGTGAGGCGTGCAAGTGCAAAAGATGTCAGCTAATGTTTTGTACATTCAGTAAAACTAGCAGGGAGGTCTGACTTGTTAAAATGCAGTCATTGTATAGGCCTGCAAATTGATCAGGTGGACCAGCCAGTTCATCATGAATAAAAGGAAGAATGGATCGTATGCGATCACCAAATGCCTCCATCATTCACCTGCCGATGTTTTGTGCGCAGTTTCGAAACAAATGGGTGCTGGCATGTGACTGTAGTGGAATGTAAGCAGGGCATGCATGATCCTTCTGGTCACAAAACGTCTTTTTGACAGCCTTCAGTTGCAGATCTGTTACCTCTTGATAACGGTGGTAGAAGTCAACAGCCACATCCCAGTATCACCGTTGTCAGTCCTGCTCTGCTCATGACTAAAAGTGTCCCAGATTGACATTCCTCTTCCACCTTCCTGGTAAGCACCTTTGCACAGAAGCCACCACCCACATCAGGACTGAATCGGGCCCGACAATGCAAAGCAAAGACTGAGGTGTTTATTGCAAACTTGCAAGGGTGCTGTAAGTTGGCATTAAGGGCTGCCAGGGCTGCCAGGGCTGTCAGTGCAGTATCTGGGCCACAGAAACCAGACAGCGTCATGCGAGATTACTGAGTTCCAAGTGGAAATGCGACGATGGTGTTTGGGTGTGTGGCTCTCCCATGAGGGATGAAGGGGACTGTGCAGACTGAGAACGATAGTCAACTGCACCCTGCACACCAGTCGTCGAGCATCCCATGTAGTGACGCATGTGGCTACCTTCTATTTGGTAGGCTGCTGTGGCTGCACCCCACCAAAAGCTGGGAGCGCCCATGTTATTGACTGCTTGGTTGCTTTGACTTCCGAAGCAGGCTGACTATGATTACTCGTCCATGTCAGCTGTTGGCTCCTGCAGGCATTCTAAGTGGCACCAGGCTTGCCAAACATGCACAATCCAGGTGCTTGACCTAGCTCCATACATTGCGGTATGCGGCAGACGCACACTCAAGTGTTGCCTGCATCACATCCATTCAGCCGACAGATGATCCGGGGACAAAGTCGCCTTTTGCCGGCAGAAAATCGAACCATTCAAACGAGGGTCCTTCGTCTTTCAATGCGCGTCGCACGGAAGCGGACTGCGCACCCCACGTGCTACTAGATACTCGAAGATAATGCGGTGCGAGGCAATCAGCGCGGCAGGGCAGTCGGAAAGGTGCGCTGCAGCGGAGCGATCGTGCTGCTTCCGTGCGATGCTGCAGCTAGTCTGCTTTCGATGACTGACTGTCCTTCGCAGTTGTGTTGAGCCACGTTATGGTACCTGTCAGTCAGCCGATTCGACAGTCAAACGTGCTGCTCTCGTCGACCGGTTTGGGACAGCAAGCGTGTGTGCAGCGCAAAGAACCTAACAGTCGTTTCCTTCACACATCGAAGCTCAGTAGCTCCGGGCAAAGAGGCCCGGCAAGGAGGACTGACGTTTCGAGAGCAGTAGCAACAACCACAGAGGCACCAGCTCGGTCGGCCTCGGGTGATCAGTTCGTGCGCGAAGGTTCATATGAATCGCCACTGGTGCAGCTCCAGGTGGGCTCCCACCTTTCCATGGTGTTTGACCTACGTGGCTGGACGGACGGACGATTCACGCGCTATCAAAGCAACAAGCAGCTGGTTGGCCATTTGTGTGGGCTCATGTCAGCTTTGAACATCAGGGCACTCGGTTGCAGGCGTCCAAGTCTGACGAAGAGCAATCATCGATAGCCTCGACTCTCCCTGCTTTCAGCCCGGACGCAGTTGCTGATGTCTGTGTGATTGGTTGTGGTCCAGCTGGTCTAGCTTTATCTTCTGAGCTTGCCAAGCAAGGTCTTTCAGTATGTTTGATAGGTGAGCTTTGGTGCCCGATGAACCAGCCTTGATCTCAGCACCACTCATGCTACTGTATCAGTTCAGCTGTCATGATGCTTATGCAGGAAATGATGTACCTTTTGTCAACAATTACGGTGTGTGGGTAGATGAGTTTCGAGATTTAGGGCTGGAGCATAACCTAGACAGAGTATGGGAGGATGCTCTCTGCTATTTTGGAGAAGGCAAGGAAGTCAGAATAGGCAGGCAGTATGGCAGAGTTTGCAGACGACGCCTGCGCACGCACCTACTGCAGCGATGTCAACAAAATGGTGTGCAGTTTCTAGCAGGCTTGATGCATGACCTGGAAACAGAGCAAACATCAGAGACAGCAACAGCCAGCATCAGATTAGCTGATGGCCGGGTGATCAGATCTAGGTGTGTTACTGCACAAACCTCTGCATTTTCAGAAACATAAACACAAAGCACATTCTGCTGATCTTACGTATTCAAGATTGGTATGTGTCACCTGATGTCTGACTGTGATGTGTGCCCAGCCCAGCATGCCTAGGGAAGTCTTTGGCTGCTGGTGGAATGCCCATCATGCCTGCTGAACGACATAGTGTGTTGGGGTACATCTTTGATACACAAAACAGGGCATGTTCAACAATATATATATAACAAAAGTTCATGTCACGATGCAGGCTCAACTCCACATTCACACCCTCATGTGGTCATTTGAATGAGTATTTACATGGCTACTCATGGCAATGTGCATGTAGGCTGACAGTAGTGGCAGCTGGGGCAGCAGCTGGCAAGTTCCTACACTATGAAAAGGCTGCACCAGCAGTAGCTGCCCAGACGGCATATGGTGTTGAGGCAGAGATAGAGGGGTACGAAGACCACTATGACGCAGAGTCCATGCTGTTCATGGATTTCAGGCGGCACCACACTGGACTCTGGCCTGACACGGCTGCCAGGTGATTAGGCCCGTAACTGCCTGTGGGGTAATGAACCCTTTACAAGTGACAGCTGCTGCTTGTGAACAGCCTCTGTGCAGCCTGTGCAGGTATAATACAGTGACGAACAAATCACAAACATCTTTAGCGAGGCATTCAATGCTACCAGCATCATGTTTCGCTGTCTTTGATTGCTCACCTGTGCAGGGGTTGGAAGTGCTGTAGCAGTTGCAGTTATTGCTGCAATGGAGGTAGGGTCCGAGCTGAGGGCTGCATGTGCGGTAGCTTCTTGAGTCATTGCTCTAATTGATACTGTGGTGTTCCTAGATGCATTGACTCTGGAAGCTATTGCAGATGCAGCCATAAGCTTAGACCCTTATCTCCATTGCAGCAATAAGTGCACCTGCTACGTAGTTCCAACCCTGCGCAGGTGAGCAATCAAAGACAGCGAAACACGATGCTAATAGCTTCCATGCGAGAGAGCCCAATTCTTCAGTGCCAGAGAGCTTTTGTGAGGCCCCACAGGGTTTCAGGACGATGTAATTGTAGACCTATACAACATTGCATTGAAGCAGCTCAGAAAACCAAGTGCACCTCTCCAGACTTAGAGGCTTGACATATTCAACGCCGCCCATAGCAATCATGATCAAAGATGTACTGCATCAAGCGTTGGTTGAGCAGTGATACATAGCTCAACCAAGCTTGCTGAATTCAGGATATAGATATGTGCGGCTCTGAAACTGTAAAGGCCACAAGCACATGACCTATGATGTCTTGGCGTTTGATGAGCTGTGAGATTTTGCTTATCTGTTACTCTTTCTATGGAGGCACCTGGTGGATATGTGTGTGAGTAAGACACGAGGTCTTTGGGACCTTTTGAAGAGAAAGAATGAATACGTTGTGCTGCGTCTGTTGAGCTCAGCTGATGCTGGATGCACATGGCACATCTACCTGTACTGACTGTTGTTACCGGGAAACAGGCCCACAACCTCTGTACAGGGTGTCTGTATGATGCTACAAGTTGTAGCGTAAACACTCACGCAAAGCATACTGGAATGAGAGTGGGTGCGTTACATGAGTGACACTGTAATACCAGATGTTTGCATCACATATGTCCTGTTGCTGTGTGACACAGTATGTGTTTATGACTCATGTGCCTAGTGTCGAGCCCTTTGCTCTGTGTCTGAGATGTTGCATTGGTTGACTCTGCATTGAAGGAGCATGGCAAAAGCTGTGCCCTGACGAAAGGCTGTGATGCTCAAAGCGAAACAGCCCAGAGTTTGACAGTTGGTTGTGAACAGGCGCAAACAACACATACTTTTCTTTGGGATCCTCACAACTTTTTTTGCAGATTGAAGGATCATGAACACCCTGCGGCCGGGGATGGTGTGTGGGGATCCCAGCAGGAGGTGCCTTCCTTCCTGTATGCTATGCCTCTGCAGCCAGGTCGAGTCTTCTTGGAGGAGACCTGCCTTGTCACCAAGCCAGCTCTGCCCTTTGCTGTCCTCAAAAGGAGACTTGAACGGCGGCTGAAAGCTATGGGCATCAAGGTGACCTCCCTGCCATGTCACTTTGCAGGTCACTGCATTTGACATCTCATGCTACATTTTAGTTTGCGTTGTGGCATGCTAGTTTGGAGCTGCTCTGCTTTGTGCCGCTGCAACCCTTGAGCCAGGCTTCGGCTGCCAGGTTAAGTGTCACATGCAAGCTCTCAGCTGCTTCCCAAGAATGTGCTCATGGCTCAACAAGCCCTATGATGCAATGCTGTGTGATGTTCCCAAGCTGTGTTGAGTAATGCACATTGCTGTTCACCAACCAGGTGAAGGAGATTCATGAAGAAGAGTGGTCTTTCATTCCGGTGGGGGGCCCCCTGCCAGTGGCTCAGCAACCCATCACAGCTTTTGGGGCGGCAGCCAACCTGGTCCACCCAGCCACAGGCTACTCCATAGCGCGCAGCTTGAGAGAGGCGCCAGCCTTTGCTCAAGAGGTTGCAAGCCTTCTCAGAAAGCAGCAAGCTGTTGGGGACACTGCTGAGAGCGTGTGGGATGCATTGTGGCCCCAGGAAAAGAGGCGGCAGGTGCGCAGCACGGTTTGGTGGCTGTCATGACGCGGCAGATGTTTCAGACTTCCGTGCCATCTCCTGTCTTGTCAGTGCTGCACCATGTCTACCTGCACCAGTCTGTACCGCCTAATGCTCCCTAGAGATTCAGTTGCTGTCATTCAGGTCCTCACATGCCAAAGTTTGTGACCCAATCTCCTGCATTTGCTCAGAGGCAATGTGCTCACTTTCGTTTCCTAGTCAAGCCCAGTTGAGGCCTTATGGTCCTGTGCCATATGACCATTTGATCGTCTTCAGTTAGCTGTGGCACCATCTGTAGTATCAGCAGTAGTGATGCTTTCCAGATCATGGCAAACCAGGCAGGTGCAGGTCCAAACTCACATATCAGGAGTCCTGAGACTCCTTGGAAGAGGTCTATTGCATATACAGGTGCAGAGTATATGACATGACAGTGTTGTGACTGCACAGGCAGCATTCCATGTCTTCGGCATGGAGCTTCTCGCACAGTTAGACATCCAGGCCACCAACAACTTCTTCAGCACCTTCTTCCGGCTGCCAGACAAGTACTGGCGCGGCTTCTTGGCGTCATCCTTGACTTCCCGCCAGCTCATCATGTTTGCCATGTGGATGATGGTGCGAGCGCCGCCCAGCATTCAATTCAAGCTGATGCAGCACATGCTCCTGGACCCTGCTGGCAAGTATATGCTCAGAACATATGCAGGTATGCTCAAAGGCTGCACTGTGTATGTATACAAACATGTTTAACTCACCTGCTGAACTGCTTGTCAGTTTGAAGAGTCACTTACTGTGTTAGGGCGTTATGTTCAAGCACAACTTCCTGGCCCTAATCTGTCTTGCCCTGCCCTGCCCTGCCCTGCCCTGCCCCGCCCTGCCCCGCCCTGCCCCGCCCTGCCCCGCCCTGCCCCGCCCTGCCCCGCCCTGCCCCGCCCTGCCCCGCCCTGCCCCGCCCTGCCCCGCCCTGCCCTGATCTGCAGGAGGGTGTATACTGTGTCCCTCATCAAGCGCAGGCAGTGATGCTTACTATAGAAACTCTAAGGTCAGAATGCACTGCATTATCAGGTGTTATTCAGCAGCTGGGCAGCCATGTTCTTGCACAAACACTGTGAATGCAACATAGGATGTATGGTCTGAGCAAGGACTGCTTGGTGTATGGTGTAGGTCTGCAGACAGGCAAGGCACAGTCTGGAGACAATAATGCCATGGTGGCCACAGCAGCTGTGATAGTGTTGCTGGCTGCTGCCATGACACTAGACTTGCCACACCTAGTTTCGTAGGTGTGGCAAGTCACACCTACTGTAAATCTGATATTCACCAAGCCCAAGCCAGCAGCTGAATTTACATGAAGGGATGCCACCCTTCAGGTGATGCCTCTTTCCTGCCATATCACCTTGGGGCCCGGGAAGGTGTCAGAGACAGCTAAGTGGCCAAGAAGCATTCGGTCGACCCATTACATGACTTGAGGATTCTGGCGTGATTGGTTGCTTGCAGGGAAGCAAGTTGTAGTCCTCATTTAGAGTTGTGCATGGACTTGTAGCTCTTGCGACCATTGCTGATTCTTCTGGTGGTTGATGGAGAGGTTACTCTTATCCTTTGGTGCATATTATCAAGCACACATAGACTGAGCAGCAAATTATTACCTTCAGGGTACTCAACAGAGATGTGACTCGTTATGAGTCAGTCACATTTACCCATGTATGTTGTGTGTTCTGGTTAGAATCTGAGGCATCTGCACAATTTTGCGCTTGAAGCACTACTTGCTGTTGCAGATGTAGTAACAGGGGACTGTACATCCCGATAGAGGGATCTAGCACTTTGAATAGCTGGCTGGCTTCCTGTTGATTGAACCATAGATTATACCTTGTTGCTGTCATACCTGGCAGCTTTATGCTTTATTCAGCAGCTGAGGCAGCAGCAGCATGTGATTTTGACTCTACAAATGTCTTATGTAAGTTATTTACTCACCACATGTCGAGTGTGTCATTTGCTGCGCATGCCACCCCTCCATGGGTGGCGCAGCATCATCATGATATTGGCTTTCAGCTCAATCATCCCAATCTCGGCTGCGTGTGCGTAATTGGCATGTAAATGAGCTGTTGGTGGAGACATCCAACCTCTATGGCAAAACATTTAACCTACTGCGAGGCACGCCACTCGCATGGATATGCAGGCTTGGGGCAGCAGTATGTCAGGTCTTTCCCCAGTCACACTGACAAACACAGCATTGATCTGTGTGGTACTTTATCAAGACACCAGCAGCATGCTGCATGCCTGTGCTTTGATGACAGTCAATGCCGTGTATTTACCCACACCTTGCTGCAAGCACCAGCATTTCACCTTGCTTGAAAGCTTGCAAATTGGATAATACTAGTGGCCATTGTAGTTCCTTTCATACATTAACAACAAATCAACATAAGCTGCTGCTGTGCAAGCATTGCTGCTGCTTAATATTGTAAGCTCATGCCTGCTGGCGTGACGGCTGTTCTGCAAGCGATGTGCTGGTCACATTGCCTGCTGGCAAGCTTGCACCCTGCCTGGTTCTGACATCAAGTTCGTGGCAGATATAGCGTACACAAAGCCAAAAGGGGCTGTCAAGGATTTTCTTCCATACACATCTCCAGCAGGGACCTGCCTGGGACAATACAGCCTGCAGGTATCTGTACACATGTGCTATGAACAGCCCAGGGACGTTACATGAGCTGCAAACGCTTTGTGGAGACATAACACAAAAGCTGGGGTCCCACAATCTGCAATGTCTTTGTGAGGCGCATGTTATAGGAAGCACATGGAGGGAGTGAGCATGCAACCTAGATGCCACCACAGCTTGCCAGTACTCCCACACATGCAAAACTCACTGCTGCGACAATGACTTCTCTGTGGCCATTCTTGAGCATGAGTGTCACAGTCAGACGAGCAGCGCGGGACTTCCATGCTGCAATCCAAAAACATGATCTCAGCATGTCTTCAGCTGGTGGGCAGTTGCACAGAGCAGCTGCATGGTCTGTGAGTTTGGATGTCACGACATCTGCACAGATTGCTGTCATGGACACAGAGGGTGATCAACAGGGCTTGACCCAAGTGGCAGGGTGTCAGCCCCTTGTCGTATATAGTCGACTTTGTACTCAACAGACATCCAACAACATGTGTGGTGTTGCATCTTTGGTTGAATCTCACGCCAGGACAAACCACCAGCCAAAGTTGAATACGTAACAATTGCACCACCAAAACCTAAAACCTGAACCTGATCCAAAAACCTGAGATATGATATGACAGCATAATTTCTCGACGGTCGGGACGACCATGGATAAAAGTCAAAGATAGACACACGTGTGCTTCATGGATTCAAGTCTTCTGCTATTTTGCAGCACTGCTGCGGCAGTGAACACTGCAAAAGCGTAACGAAGCAGAGAAGTGCTTGCTCGGCTGGCAAGTTGTGTAATGCGGTGCCGCTGAACAAAGACTTACTGGTGTTCAACTTGCGTTGCATTGCACATGTGTTTGCCCAGCCCAGCCTTGCAGAAATTGGAGCGTTGAGCTCAACGAGGGCGGCCCCCAGAGAAACTGTAGAGCGTTACATTTGAGCGTTACGTTTTAGGGCAAGGACCTGCCCCTACGCAAAGACCTGTCACAAAATTGCAGTGCAAGGAAGACTCAAGGATTATACCTTCGTGCAGCCGTTGAAGACGTTGGAGCTTGCAGTGCACTGCTCATCGCAGCTTTGTCCGTGATAAGGAGCGCCTTTGACAGCCATACACACCCAGCTGGCGACCGCTTTCGGTGCCCATTGAGCGCTTGGTTGGCGCGAGGGACAGGGAAGCAATCCTACGCAAGTTCAACGCTCAGAACAGGCGAATTTGACAGGGATGCAACACCTGTTCGTGGTATCCAGTATTTCGTCACAACGCCAAACAGCAAGTTTGAGCAAGTTGATCGTCCATATACAGCTGTTATCAACGGCGTGGGCCATCCAGCGGCTTTACTGATGACACCGCCGCCGAACAGGGGTGAACCAGCGTTCTGGCTGCAGAGAGTCGTCGCTTGCGTGCGGTCCTCGAGACAGGCACATGAAGTGAGCTCTCGAACTGACTTGCTAAGGCGCCACCAACTTGGCTCTCGCCTCCTGTGTATGAAAAAACATGCTTTTGTATCACGACATTTTGCACCCGTGTAATGCTAAATCATCACACAGCAGCATTGCATCCCAACTGGCATTTAGCTGTTCTCGAGGAAGCCTCAATTGCTGGGTTGCTGGGAAAGTAGACAACTGTGTTCATGTCAGGTTTTCGCCTGCAGGTGGCACTCCCCTTGCTGACCAGGCATCTCCCTAAATAATAAATATGAATACGGCAACATCAAGGCTACGGAGTATGTGCAGGAGGTACTGAAGGCCCTAGAGAAGATGCCTGATGGCGCATACTGGGATTTGTTTGTGCTCATGGCGTGTGGAGCCAATCTGGTGTCATACTTGGTAAGTCTATGACTGCTGTTACGGGATTGCAACGCAACATCGAGCTGCAGGTAAGGACAGATGGCAAGGCACTGTCGAGGGCAACTGCCAGCAGCTGCTCCTTGATATGTAGAATTGTTGTGATTGCTATGCTCAAGTTCCAGTTGACAGCAACTTCTGGTGTTTTGCAGCTGGAGAAGGAGCTGATCCGTGTAGAGGAGGCCATCATGTGCTGGACATGGGTTAACAGATTCTCTATGATCAGCAAAACAGCTGGGATTGGAATGTTCTTTGCATCGGTAGGAAATGCAAAGACAGCAGATGTGCTGCTTCAGCAGCCAGTCTTTGACTTCTCACCTGCAGCCATTGGCCACAAGCCCTTGGCTAAGGCCCTTCCCCTGAAAGCATCTGAGGCAAGTGCTGCCAGGCAATCCAGAGACATTGGAATGGACGCCATGCCAGAGCAGTTGGTTGGTGTGGCAGCAGGTGACTTGCACAATTGCAGTACTGTGAGTGTGTGCGTCCCTGCAGTCTGTGTGGATTTGAGGGCCTGTGCTGGTGATGATTGCTTGAAGTTGCGGTTGCACTTGTCACAGTGGCACAAAGCAGACTACATTTGCAGAAAGTTTTTGTGCAGGGACTACTTGTCAAAGCATGGAGTTGTGTCTGTGCGTTTGATCATCAGATACTGCGTGATCCTCTGCTGTGCTGCTCTCTATGCATGCAGAAGCTGCAGCTTTATTTGCATGGCATTTGCAACTCGACATGTACTGGTAGCTTTTTATCTGGCTGATGCTGAATACAGGCCTTCATGTGCAATGCCCCACTGAAATCAGCCTGAGTGCCATGGTCCCACTTTTAGATGATACATGCAGCTGAACTTTTTGGAAGGCATCACCACTCTTTACCATAGCATGCAAGTGACTGATAATGCAGGTATTCCAGAAGTTGACATGGCAGGTGAGGTGGGAGATGGGATGCCAAGGAGGGTCCCATTGATGCAGAGGGGCCTCACCAAGCAACAGTGGGCCACCCTTCAGCTTGACAAGGCCACCAAGCCTGCCAGAAAGCCAATGTGCTTCCAGTACCCGCCAGGTATGGCCCATACCAGGAAGCTTAGATAAAAATTGTCAACAGCGGTTCAACCATGCTGCTTCTGCAGCACACTTTCTGGTCATGTTTTGTCTTGTTTTGTCTTGTTTTCATGAATGCAAAAAAAGCATGCGGCTAGAGTTGCCCATTGCCAGCCGCTATGCAAGCATTTGAGGTTCCTTTTGACAATGCAAAAGCCACTAAGGCTGCATCAGCAACTCAGATTATTAGTGGCTTGCTGGCTGAGTTGTGGGGACCGTGCTTTTATTGAGCAAATGCAGCATGAATAGGGTTATGGCCTTTCAGGGGTAGCAATGCTGCCTGAAGCAACATGGGCAGCATACTGCCTAAATCACCTGGGCACTTTGCGTGCAGCTAACTCAGCGTTGGACTTTTCATGCACTGAAAGGCAGTACTCAGTACAGACCTGCCCAGTATTATAGCTCCTCAACATGCTCATGTCTGTATGAAACCTTTAACCTGCTTGCGAGCTGTATAAGGCATGACATGAGACAGAACACACCTGACAACATGAACATGACCTGCATTGTAACCTGCCCGCTGTACAGCACCTCAGTGTTGTGGAGTAAGAGCAGGGTTGCAGTCACTTTCTTTCACCACAGCATGCATTTCAATTGCTCAAATGTGTGCAGGCTACCCCTGGCTGCCTGAACTACAGCAGATGGCTGTGGCTCCAGCAACTGTGACAAATGACACTATCTGCCCTGCATCAGTTCCTCAGAAGCACAGCACAGCTCATCAGGCAGCGTCAGAATCACAGGTAATAGAAAGGCCTCTATGACAAATGGCGTGCTGCTCAACAACCATGTCAGACCAGTTGATCAAGTCACATTGACATAAACGCGCTTGTTGTTCAAGTTTGGAACTGTACCCTGTATGGCCCACCAGTGTGTTGCACTCTAAATGGGTAGCTGCCAGGTGTAGCTTTCTGATCCTGATATGGACACCAACAGCAGCTGCTTTTCGGAGTGATGGATGCTTCACCTTGTAGGCCTCAGAGCCAGTGGGTAAGCCAAGCCCTCTGCTGAAGAGGCCAGAGAAGACAGAGGTGGTGGCAGGCACAGAGGGTAGTGCACAGGGAATGGGGTCCCCCACAGCCCCCTGGGGTATCAAGGCCGCTGCCAGTACCCACCCCACAGTGTTGCGTCTTGCTAGCAAATATCCTCCCACGCCAGGTGCTTGTTTGGCCCCGTCTCAGCCGCCCTCCCCCTCCCCTCCCCTCCCCTCCCCTCCCCCTCCCCAACCTAGAGCATTCCACTTGCACAGACAGGAACACAAGGAAAATCAAAGCACAGCTGCTATGTAGTATTGTAATTCCATGGGATCTCTTGGTCCATCCTGTCAAGCATTGAGGCATTACCATATTATGGTACTAACAGCAGAGCAGGACTTGCAGCAACTATTTGGCATCCTGTCAACACCGTAGCTGATTCTGTAAGTGCACTATGGTTGCCAGTCGCTACATTGCTCTGCAAGACCAATTGACAAACCCGTTGTATGCAGGCATTGGTGCTGCACCAGCCATTCCCAAGCAAAAGGCGCCCGGTGATGACAACAACAAGAGTGTGGCTTCAACTTTGAAGCCTGAGGAGAGAAGAAGACCCCAGAAGCTGAATAAGCAAGAACTCACAGGCAAGTCCATTGTTCACATGTTCCTGCTGTGCATATGAGTGTAGACCTGGTGTATGAGTGGACACCTAGCCCAAGGCACACCCTGGCATACCTGACACCAACACAGTCCACACCACCTTGCCCT
The DNA here is from genome assembly GCA_036924285.1 of Asterella californica. NCBI lineage: Eukaryota > Viridiplantae > Streptophyta > Marchantiopsida > Marchantiales > Aytoniaceae > Asterella > Asterella californica. The sequence continues at coordinate 28,721 of JAYKYS010000387.1, forward strand.
TGCTGCTTGGACATGCAGCCGAAGGCATGGCCAGTTCTGCTATCACACAACAGCAAGCTGTACATGCAACTTTCAAGTCCATTGTTGAATTGAGCTTAGCATTGGTAGTAATGCTCAGTAATGGTAGCAGGGTGGTGGCTTTTGTGACAGCTCCCAAAGAATGTGAATGATCTGAACCAATGCAGGTAGCACCTGCTGCTCCTGATGGTCAAGCTGCTGCAGCCGTGCCTGCATCCTTACAGTAACCATTCTCCTCTTCATGGCGGTGTTGCTGCTTGGTCAGTCCTACAGCCCCTTGAGGCCTGCAGCCCATACCCCAGGGGGGTCAGCCCCTACTGTGGCTCCGCCTCACCTGCTGATGGGTGATAGATACACCTCCAGGCAGCCTCCAGGCTTTGCCAGCCATGCAGATGACATCACATCACAGCCCTGGGCAGAGCAGGGTGCTGCAGCTTTGCCGTCCGCAGATGATGGCTGGCCCACAGCTGAGGCCCTGCCTACAGATGCAGCTGGAGATGATCCCACCTTGACTAATATCCAGGCCTGCACCTCTTGCACCAAGCCCCTGCCAGATATGGCAGTTGCAGTGCAGGACCACAGGGCAGTTGCAAGCCATGCAGCAACAGCCCTTGTGCACAGCCCTGAAGAAGGGCCATCAGCTGGCAGCAACTGGTCTCAGTCAGGGGCCGTTGGATCAGCCCGCAGTGAACATGGCACCAGCCTGGAACCAAGCTTTGCGTCTTTCCCCTGTCAGTCCTCAGCTGGAGACAGCACTCCAGATGCACGTTCAGGCTACACCACAGCGTTTACCACTGCTGCCACAGCTGTGGAGCCGGCATCAGGTGACATGGTAAACCCCACCTCCACAGAGCATACGCTGGTCGTTCCAGACAAGCCCCAGCTGGTTTGTGTCTCACCACACTCTGTGACTGCGCTCAAAGTCGCAGTGTTGGGCAAGCTAGACGTGGGCGGCCTTGTATGCCCTGTCACAGCTGTGGCTGCTCACCAGTCAGATGCTCAGCCTGCTGAAGTCGCTACTCAGACTAATGCCCAAGTCAGCATGCAGTGCAGTGAGGGTGCTGGTGTGCAGAGACGTGCTGAGCCAGTCATTGCAAGCAGAGCCGATGCACAAACTGACACAGATTGCAGCCCTTGCAGATGCCACTGACGACGCAGCATGCAGCCTTCCCCAGAGCAATGTTGCCGTAGATGCTGAATGCACACTACACCGGGGTAGCTCAGCACTGGCTGCATTGGCACATTGTGAACCAGCGGTTGCTGTTGATGAGCTTGCTAGACTTTTGCTGCTTCAGGAGGATCAGCCAAATATGCTCAGCATCAAAGCGCAAAGCGCCAATGATGACACATCAGCCCCAGAGACAGCCAGAGCCTGTGTTTTGACAGGGGCCATCACAGAACCAGGGCTCCTCAACAGCCCTAGTGGGGCAGTAGCTCAGCCTGACAGGGGCCTCACTGTAGCGCTAGCAGCCGACGTGCCGCCAGTGTCCCAGCAAGACCAACAAGACAATGTGCAGCACCCTGACTCCAACCGGGATCCCTGCATGCACCTCCAAACATCTGCCTGTTCTGACTTCAGCGTAAACTCACATGTGGCTCCCGATTTTAGCCCCGCTACAGACCCCCAGGCGACCCCCTATGCCGACCCCTATGACAAGTCTATCCCAGCTTCCTATGCAGCTTTTGATGACCCCGTAACAGCAGATGCTGGGGCTGTACCTGCTATGCCTTCACAGGCGCATGCAGCAGCCCCACAGTTGGATCAGCCACCTGACACAGCAGGGGGGCTGCAGGATGACTACATTTGTGACTCCCATCTGTTCACAGCCGTGACAGCAACGGCAAAGGCAGCAACAGCTTCAGCTGGTGCAGAGTGTGTTGCCGCTGCTGTGCTGCCTGACTCTTCACCTCAGGTTGCTGTCCTTGACACAATTGAGGACTTTGCAGATCTGGCAGCAGAGCTGGCTGCTATGATGACTCTTGCTGAGCTTTCGTCTGCACTTCCTGCACAGAGTTCAGATCACGGTACCCAGAATGGCAGTGTCGAGCATTGTCAGGGTGGCGCTGCAGCAGTTGGCTGCACAGAAGGAGACCCTGGACCCATTGTGGTTGAATCAGCAAAGGCGCTGATTGCAATTACAGCAACAGATTCATCCACAGATTTGTGTGTGCCTGCTGGCAATATTGATCCTGGCACTGCGAGTGTGCACTGCCCAGGATTACCCGAGCAGGAGCAAGGGGTTGCCATTCCAAAGGAGCGAGACAAAGGCTCCTCTTCTGAAAGGCTGCTAGCAGCTGCAGCTGCTACAAGTGGGGAGGGTTGGGTTGCAGTCCATGTAGAATCTCACATGGAGGCTATCACACGGCATGCGCCTTTGGTGGAGGTCTCATGGCACCGTCCCACACAGCTGCAAAATATGCTTGCTGATGCAGGTACAGCTTTCTTGATCAGATGCCCGTGTCCTAGTGCATGGGGCTGCTTACACCCCCATGTTGCATATTTCATTCCCGCTCACCAAGTACCATGCGCTCCATTGATGGGGGCGCTGTGTCTGAGGCATTGGAGCATAGAAATTGCTGCATGGTCAACACAGCTTGACTCAGCTTTGTTCCTCTCAACTCTGCCAACAGCCATGCTGATATGCTTCTTTGAAGTGCTTCTTTGCTGTCTGCAGGCAAAACAGCTGCCGGTAGCCTTGTCACTATGCAAAATTCACGCCCCCCTCTACATGACATGAATATCGTGATGGGCCCCCAGTCCCCTCATGACCGCCTTGTGGCAATATGGCAGGCCAATGAGTATTTACAGTCTTTGTGGCACAACATCAGACTGGGCAGCACACAGGCGCCCGGTCACATACACAGCAACAGCCTGGCTGTGTGGCATGCACCAGACAACGCTTTGCCAATTGCATCAGGTAGGCCTACTCAGTGATGCCTTGCAGGCCGAGTATACTGGTCACTGCATGTTCTCCTGAAACATGCATAGCATTTATGTTGACAGGCAGAGATTTTGCAGAGCATGAATGCTGCGAGTGCAATTGCTTCTCAAAGCTGTCATGCAAGCATTCCCTGAGATGCAGACCTTGTCTCATGTGTGTCTTTGCTGTCTGCAGGCAAGGCATCTGCCGGTGGTGTTCCCATTGGTGTCACATATGTGGTTTTACATGACATCGGCATAGGCGCCCACAGCCCTCGAAACGGCCTATCTGTACAATGGCAGGCCAATGGTCACATGCAGTCTTTGTGGCATGGCAGCAGGCTGGGCAGCACACAGGCGCCAGGTTGCACACACAGCACCAGCCTGGCTGTCTGGCATGCACCAGGCTGCGACACTACTGGCCCATTTGTCCCATCAGGTATCTCTACTAATGTGTTGCAAGCAAGTACGCTTCATGTTGCCCTGGCGTTACTGCTTGTTTGCTTGGACCTGTGCGTATCATTCAGACAGGGGTGGTGCAGTGCTTGAACGCTGCATTTACCAGCCCCAGGCTGTGATGAATGTGTGCTTTGTGCTGCAGATTTCAACTCTTATGCGTTAGCCATTACCCTGACAGTGACCAGCCACACAGTGCTGCTGTTGTGTGACTTCTACCTTGACCCAACAGCGGCGAATTTGAGTGGTCATGACAGCACACCAGCCTTGGCAGTGTACAGCAAGAACCTGGCAGAGCCACTCGTTGGGCAGTTGACACACATTAGCTTTTGGTGTTGCTTTGCTGACAGGGTGAGCCATCTTGCTCGACACAGCTGCAGTGCGTGTCAGCATGTTCAGCATGCACAGCGCTGTGACTGACAGTCGTCTGCAACTGAGTAGCTTGTCACAAGGCCAATAGGTCACCACAACAGCTTCCTGTTGATGACGTGTAGAGCTGAATTGAAGTGTGGCAGCTGACCCCACATGAATCATGTTGCAACAGCTTAGTATCTTGTGACCCAGGGCTGGTGTGGCATCTTGCTGGCCTTGTGAGCTTCAGACTATCTGCGTTGTGCTTGTGCTGTCTCACCTTGCTCCTTTGTTGAGTATCAAAGGTCAGTATTGATACTTTGCCCTGTGCCAACACTCCCTCACATTTGCTGCTCTTGCTTGGCATTTTGTTTTTTGCTTGTTTGCAAGCACTGCATCAGCTGCCAGCACTTGCTTCAACAGCCAGATGCTTGTTCTGCAGGAAGTTGGCAGGCATCTGTTGAGTCAGGCAGTAGTGTCAATCCATGCAGCCAAATGGTCAGGTCATCTTGTGTGCCAATCATGGCATACATCTTTGTTTGAGCAAGTATCAGACCAGTCTGTATTACAGTCTCTAAATTACCATACAGGTACTGTTGTGATGACAGCCTGATTCATGAACATATACGCCATTTTGCAGCTACGACTGTACATATTAATCTGCTCTGCATGCTAGGCTGTGCTTAAAATTGTCAACAATACTGATTCTTGGCAAGACACTCATGCCAGCACTTGTCTTATGTACCCAATCTGTCCAGTGGCATGTGTAGCTTGTTGCCTATGCTCAGAACAGCTTTGATTGCTAAGGGTGACTGCCATCAGATACTGTCATGACGTCTTTTGCACCTGCAGGCAATTGCCATGGGGTGCATCAAGCTTTGAGTGATACTGCTGATGCAAGACAAAAGCCTGACCGCCAGGTAAGCATACATTTTGCTTGTTGAAATGCAGTTGCTCTGTACACATGTGTTCTGTGCAATATAGCAAGACTGTCAGCACCTCAAAGCTGGCTGGCATGACCACAGCCAATACAGTATTGCTGCATGCAGATCATGGTGCTCGAAGGCATGACCCTGGCACCAAGTCAGCAGGTTGACAGGTGGCCGCTTGGCAGTTTCAGCAAGGCCCCAGTGCTGCACGTAGGGCTCGACACAGTAACAGCTGCCTCAAATGCAATTGAGCAGCTGCAGAGAAAGCTTCACTCCCTCCAGCAGCAGTTGGATATTGCAAGGAACGAGGCCAAGGAAGCTCGTGCGGAGGCAAAACATTACAGAAGCTTGTATACCAATGTGATGTCAGATCCGCAGCAATATGTACAATTATCTGTTCAATGTCACCTGATGACAAATGGTGTGAATATGTATGATCCACAGTGTGATGCAGCTCATGCTCAGAGCTTATAATATAGAGGCATGCAATGAAATGCCTGACGACATCACAATAACCACGAGGACACCAGTCCTTAAGCACACACTCATTGCACTCATAAACTGCAATGAGCAGTAGTATATGCTGAAGTGCACCATACGCAGTGGGGCTGTCTTCAACTCTGTCCTATTTAGTTGTAGATGAGGGCATTGACTTGGGACAGCTAGGCCATGGGCCGCAACAGCATCACAGCTAGATAATTCAACATTCCTGAGTCTGGTGGGTTCTTGCACATCAACTGAATGTGATATTTACACCTGCACCGACACATGCTCATCATTCCCCAGTCACAGGAACTCAGCAGCAAACCATTGTAAATAGCAACAGAACCCTGCAAATTTCATACAGCTGACAGCTCAAGTACCCTTTTCTGCTGGTGATTGGGAGCAAAGGCAACCAAACCAGTGGGCAATAACGCCAACATTGTTCCTTTCAGCAAGCAGCGATGCTGCTTCAGAATTGCAGTATTCAAGTTCTCTAAGCGGGGGCAGTTTGAAAACGCAGTTCTACAGCAGCTTCTGTGCTCATCAGACGGACCTATGCTGCTGAAGTTTCCTGCTTGTTTTGTTGTGACTGGCCTCAGTGCAGCATAACACATTGCCATCAAATGCAAAGGTGACTGCCACAAGCAGCACAGCTGCCCCGTTCCATGTTGGCCAGTGGGATGCAGCCCTCAAGGTTGGAAACGCCTCCTGCACCACAAAAGCCCACCTTGCCATTACAGCCATGATGAAGTATAGCACTGCCATATAGCATCTGCAATGTGTTGCTCCAGTCAATACGACATGCCCTGTAGGACCACTCCTTTTCACGAATGTAGCATCGGAACATTCAGATTCTCGATATGAGTTTGTGTGCGTTCAATGCTCACTGCAGAGGGATGAACTTTCCCTGCCATATCCCTCTCACAGGCGATGTTGTGACGCTTGGTGCAATGCATGTCTGCATCAGACGCATCTGTTGTTTGCGCAGACCTGCGTGCTGTTTATGCCCAGCACTATACTTGCTGAATTGCTGTGGACCTTGCAACTACAGAGCTCCCATTTGCTGTGCAGCATCTCTCCATGGAAGGCAACCCTTAGAATATTAAGCGCACAGGCAACTAACCTGTTTTTGGGCTGCGGCACTTGCTGTAGCCTTGCCTCTACCTGGCTGGCCAGACACGCTGGTCACCCTTGGGTATGCAGTTGCCAGCACCATGGGTGCATGGCGTTGCCGTACAACAGATTATGGCTAAGCAGGTCCAGGGCTGAGGCAAGATGTACATGCAGTGTGAATCTACAAGTATTGAATTTTACAGCAGTTGTTGAACACAACATATTCCCGGACAGCAACGGCGACACTTGGCAAGTGTCAGACAAGATGGGAAACACTTTCTTGATGATACAGGTGCATAGCTTAATGCACGTGCATGCAGTTCATTGTGACTGTACGCACCTAGCTAGGACCTGATCCTGACTAGCACGCGTTTGTGGAAAATCAAATAGTGATAATAGCATGTGGCTTCAAGAATGTATGACCTTCACAGCAGCAACATGATCAGTGCATCAGCTGATAACAATGCAGTGTCCAGAATGCCACATTGTACATGCAAGCATTGCAGCCAGGCAAGGACTTTTGACCTTCCCAGCATGCATACAAAGTGACAGGTGGGTTTAATGCATGGTAGCCCCGTGCATATATACAAGCCCTGACAAGGCCGTTGCAGATTTGCTAGCAGAACATTACAGGGCAGCGAGTGAAGCCCTTGCTAATTGTGCCGAGCCATTCTATGACAGGCACTCAACAGCTTGCCATGTCATTGCTCTGCACAACCAGCAGCCTCGGTGAGGGTTTTGCCCTCTGCAGACAGGGCTACTGTTTGTCATGTTACTGGCACCAGTTTGCTGCAATGTCCTTACCAAGTCAGAGCATAGCCCTCGGTAGATCTTTCCTTGCTAAGGTGTGCAAAGAGTATGTGCGCAACCTTGGCACAGAGATATGCCAGCAGTATGTGTGCAAGCAATGTTGCTTGTTAACACGGCAACTTCACCACTGAGAAGCGCCTGAAAGCCAGCTAGCAGACTGCACAACTGAAGATGAAGACTGGGTTCTGCAACAGCCTGCAACAATTTGCAAAATTTTCAGGCTCAACAACGCAGCAGAGGTGGACGTGTAGAATGGCGTTGGCTCGGGGCAATCAGACTGCACAAGGACAAGCATGCAAACAATGGCAAAATTTGCATGAGCTACTGGACAGCAGCAGCCTCAAGGAATCTGCAGGATTGACGTTACCTCAGGTGATGATGTAAGCTAGCCCTGCAGTGTGGTACACAGCCACTTGATGTTGGTGAGGTAGCCTCCCAACATGAGCATGTTGGAGAGGATAATTCACCCAAGATCAAAAGCCTGTGAGTCACACCATCAATCCGGCCTAGGCCATCAGCTGAGGTAACATGCTTATTCTGCTGGGGAGCAGGTAGCTTCAGGCCAGAGGGACCTTGCAGGGCCACAACAACTCAAGATGCCAAGATCGGTTGCATCCCAGATTTCGAGCAGCCTCAGACAGCAGCACATGCAGACAAGACAGGCACAGCATTATTTGGCAAGGATGGAGGGCTGACAAGGGCAGGGCAGCAGCAGAATTGTGCAACAGCAGGAGCGCAGCAGAGGTGCAGGCTGACTGCCACACCTGAGCTCAGCTCTACTTTCAAGCGTCAGAGGTCAGCAGGATGCCAGCAACAAACATGACGCAGCCTACCACGATCTGTTTGCCCCATCCACTGTACCAACCACCACGACTCACAGGTAACCTTTTGTGACTGCATCCCACGATGCATGTCTTATGACGCCATGCATGCAAAGGTCCAACAATGCATGTCTTGTGACGCCATGCATGCAAAGGTAAGCTGGAAATTGTCACACAGCAGCTGTGATTTTGCAGACTGCACCATGCCTGGCATGCTTCAGCCAACAGCACAACAGCTTCAAGAGACACGATGCAGTACTGTAGCCAAGAGGTCCATGCTGTATCCTGAGGTGTGTGATTGCAGTTCATATAGCATCTCAGCAACTTTCAGATACAAACACAGTAGTATGATGGACAGCAAAATTGCGTCTGGGCTACATTGGGCATTTGCAACAGACTACACTGTGCTGGGCTCCAGGAGCATTCTGGTGTACCTTCTGCTTGCTTGCTTGCCTGTTTTGCCTGTGGGTGATGCTGGGGAAAGCTGCTGCTGCGTGGTCCCTCTTACCTCTGAATGTCATTGGCGGCAGGCGCTGGCAAGCTCCAGATGACTCCAATCAAGGTGCAAGAGGGCGCTCATGAGCAGGTATCTGGCAAAACAAACGCTATCTGGCAGGTGGTCCAGTGGGCTGACTGCCACCAGCACTGTACTGTGCAACATGGCTTTGGCTTATCCTGTTTTGAGCAGCAGATGTCTTTGCAGCTGCTTGCTCGGCACCAGCAACTTCCTTGGTAGCTGCTGTTACTGTGCGCAATATACTGTTGTGCTGGGAGGGAGTTGCCTGTCCGAGGCTTGCCAGGTTTGGCTCGAAGAGGAGTTTGCAGGGGTTACAACCTCTGACTTGGCAGCAAAGGCCAAGCAGCTGAGGCTGAGAACAAGGCAGCGGTTGTTGCTGCAGCCAGAGCAGCAGGTGATGTTGCAGCCAGAGCGGCAGCTGACAGAGGCCAAGGCGGCAGCTGAGCTGCAGGCAGCTGCTGAGAAGAAACCAGCTGAAGAAAGGGCAGCGGCTCAGTCAGAAGAAAGTGGCACAAGCTTTGGCTTTGGCTCCAGCTTGTGCCTGTTCTTCAGCCTGGGCCCCTGCCCTTTCTTCTGCTGCCTTCCACATAGCAGCTTTTCGCACCTCAGCTGCCGCTCTAGTTGCAGCATCAGCTGCTTTGAGCTTGACTGCTTCCTTGGCCCTGGCCTCAATCTTTGCCCTGCAGGCAGCCATCTGTTCCTTGGCCTGTACTTTCCACGCAGCTTTCTCGTCAAATGTCTTGGCCGGCTTGAGACGGCCACCAAGCCAGCCAGGACAGCTGAGGAGAAGGCTGTATTGGAAGCCAAGGCCAAAGAGCAGGTGGCTGCCAGCTAGGCTAAACGTGAGGCCAGAGCCAAGGAAGCAGTCAAGGCCAAAGCAGCTGATGCTCAGCTACAGGCAGCAGCTGATGGTGCAGCCAGAGTAGCAGCTGATGCTGCAGCCAGAGCCGGCTGAGTCAGAAGCCAGGGCAGCAGCTGAGGCGTAGGCACTTGTCTTACTTTGTTTGCAGTTTTGTGACAGCCGTTGACAGATCTGCCCTAAGAATGGACATATATCAGGCAACTTGAATCTGAGAGCCACAGCAGACAGCTCAGTGAGGCTGTTAGGCGTGGCCTGGTTGCAACTTACTCTCAGAGCAAGCTTGGCGATACTGAAGGCCTGCCATCAGCTACGGAGCCCTTGCAGCTTCAGTGGTGGCTGCAATTACTTGGGAGAAGATTTGCATTGAAAGCCCGTGCCTCAGCACAAAGCAATGGTTCTTTGGAAAACATGTGTGAACTTCGAAAAATATGTGTGGACAACTCACAGCCAGGTTTTCCAATTATGGCCTTGTGGTGATGCATACCGCACAAACTGCTGGCAAATAAGTCTGCACACAGACAATCTCAGCATCAGTCCTGCAGCTGAAGATGGAGGATGACTGCAGCAATTATCAGCAGCTGCTGGCAGTGCAGACATCACAATGACTCCCACAAGAGGAGCACCAGCAGAGATTGTATCTAGAGGTTACACAACAACAATGCATTCTAGCTGTTGAGATGATTGCTGACAACAAGTACTAGGCTCAACCATGTTAATACAGAATCTCTCCGTATATCCCACATGGCAGCATGAGACTGCATTTGATCTGAGCACTCTTTCAACAAGACAAATGCTACCATAAACAACTTAGACAAGGTAAAAGTAAGTCCTGGTGACATGCATTGGGACTGAGGGCTGTCAAACCATTACAGCATAGCAAGAACAGATACACACCTGCAGTGCTGCGCTCACTGCCTCGTCAATAGTTCATTGCATCACAGAATTCCCTTGGCCATCCAGTTCAGCCCCTCAAACCAGATTGGGCAGGTCAAGCTTGGGCTGCACAGCTACATGCACCTACGTAGAGACAATCACCAACATTATGTACATGCTTCGATGCTAGACCCCAAAGTGCTAAGGTGAAAAGCTCTGCAGGTAGTCAGGTAGCACTTACAGATGAGTCTTTGCTGTGCAACACAGTGACCATGGTAAAATGATGATGCCCAACATCCAAAAATTCAGTCACTGGCCTATTGAGTGACAGCCCTGATGTCATGAAAGCTGGCAAGGGTGGAAAGTATGCGTAGTGGAATACAGAAGCCCTGGCTTGGAAGCAATGGTAGGACATGTCATGCGATACTTGCACGACAGGAATGTCAGGGTTGACTGTACACATGCTCATAACCTCGGCTGTATGTGTGGGATGATACAGAGGCATCTTGCCAAAAGAGGTCTCTGGGCATGCTGATGCTGCTTTGGGCTGGGTAACTTCAGGCGCAGGGGCGGCTGCACTGCAAGGGCCTTCATCACCACATGCTTCAGAAGTCAACACCAATTGCTGCATCCGCAACGCAGCTTAAGCAGCATCACACAGCGACACATTCAGACAGGACAGCCTCAGTGCAAGTCAGCCAGGATCGGTGACTAGGTTGGGGCAGCAGCAAAAGTGTGCAACAGCTTGACCGCAGCAGAGGTGCATAATCAGGTCTGTCTTGGGCAGCAAGTAGTTGATGACTGCAGTGGCGACAAAAGGATTCCAGGTAAGGGCACTTAGGGAGACAGATGGGCAAGAAGGTCACTCTAGGCGGGGCCCTTCAGACCACATCTGCTCAACCAAGAGCCCTTGCCTGAGGTCCTTTTGGTCTTGCTCCGGCCAATATTGCAGGACTTCAAACACAATGCATGCACAGGCAAAGTGGCAGTCTGCACACAGCAGCAACAATTTTGCAATACCCGTTGCCTTGCAATAAGGCAAGGGCTGCAAATTCACACAAATTCTTGAAGAATTGAAGCAATCTCTGGGCTGCAGGGCTTGGTAGCTCAGATGACAGGCCTGCAGGTATAGCCGAGGTTGCTGTGCAGCAATTTTGGGCACAACAACTTGCCTCAAAGCCTCATCAACCTGTCTGCCAGAGTTAGTAGTAAATGATAGTAGCGCTTGCCAACTCAGGATGAGCTAGGTACGTGCGGAGGCAAGTCTTGTCCCTCCAAAGCAATCTGTTATGAGCGTCCAGGTTTGGTTATGCGACACAGTTGACGCTGCCTGCTGGGGTTGTCAGACAGAAAAGCACCCAAGGTGCCTGAAACTAATCCGTTCCAGCATGCTTGAGGTAGCCTCTGTCAGGGGCCTTCTTGTTTGGCAGCCTCTGCATACAGGCTGGTAGCTGCTTGCTGCTGAATATGTGTGTCATTGGTAGCTGGACAATTCTGCTAGGTAGCCGCTGGAGGGGGTGAGTATTAGTCAGAGGCCCCCCTTGGGAGCCCTGAGAGCCCCTCCTCAGCCCAGCCTTCAAATGCCAGCGCCTACCCAACACAAACATCCAGTCGCCAATGACTGATATACACATATATGTATGTACATAAAAATACATATCATCAGCAGCAAGCAGCATTCAGGGGCTTGCTGCCCAGACTGTATATGCAGAGGCTGCCAGACAAGCAAGCACCTTTGACAGTGGCTGCCTCCAGCACAAGTCTAGAGACAGACCTATGCTGAGAAAGGATTGGTTTCAGGCACCTTGGGTGCTTTCTTGTCTCACAACCCCGGCAGACAGGTTGATGAGGCTTTGAGGCAACTTCTTGTGGCAGAACATGCTGCACAGGTCATACCTTGGTCATACCTTCAGGCCTGCCATGAACTACCAAGCCCTTCAGCCTGAGATTACAGCAATTCTGCAAGTGCTTCTGTGATTTTGCAACCATTGCCTTACAATGAGGCAAAGGGTTTTGCAAACTATGGCTGATGGTGCACACCCACCACCAGTTTTCAAGAACCATGACCTTTGGATGATGAGGCGAGGACTGCTGATCTGAGTCTCCATGCAGGCAATGTACAGGGGATGACAGCAACTGAGCCATCACTGCTGCAGCCATTGAAAAAGACTGCAGCGTTCATCAAGCAGGTGCTAGCAGTCCACGCATCAAAACATCGCACAACAAAGAACAGCAGCAGCAGAAACTGTCTCTAGAGGCAACATGACAATCAAGGTCAGCTGTTCATCTGTTTGGAAGACTGCTGGCACCAAATTCAGGGTCAAGGTTGCATTTTGCAATGTAGCCCAAACCATACTGGTGTACATTATCTTTGCATATTGACAAGTGGCAGCCTGCATTGTAAACCAGCACCTTTCCAAAATATGACTGCTACCATGAAGCTGTGCATTACACAACACGCATATCACCAAGACCAAACACCAAGACAGAGTCAGGACTGTTGACTGGTACAGCAAAAATGCTGCAGCAAAAGAAACACCCACCTGCAACCTTTCACCATAGGGTCAAACTCGGCCAGCCGCTTTAGGCCCTTGACTTGGGCAGGTCAGATCCATCCATGGGCTCCACAGCTACACACACCTGCTGACAAACAATGACCACTGATGCACATGCTTTCTCTGCGGCACCCTCACAGTGGTACAAGTCAACAGCTCTGCAGGCAGTACTCAAACAACCAAACATGAGTCCTCGCTTGGCAGAACAACAACAACCATCACAAAGGAATGATGGCCGAATTCAAGAAAGCAGTTAATGGGCCTCCTGAGTTGCAGCCCTGACACCACCAAAAATCAACCAACGGAGGTTGCGGGGGGGCCGGGGTAGGGACGTGTACACACAAGTCACATGGCATCAGCACCTCTCCTGCAACTGCTTATCATGAAGTTACATCACACAGCCATTCCAACACAGAGTAGATCTGTATAAGTTGCCTCACT
>JAYKYS010000388.1:0-20000 GCA_036924285.1 Asterella californica
ATTCCCTTCTTCTTGTTTCCTTCTTAAACATTTCCGCTACATTAGAGGAACAAATTATTACTATTGCTTCTACTTTTAAATATTTCTTTATTACGAACTTAATGCTTTATTCAATCTACTGCTTTGCTTTTATTATTGCATCGACTTTGTTATTGCTATAACTTTGTACTATTTCCTTCTACGAATTTCTCAAATTCCAGAGGAATAATTTCAACTATTTGTTGCTAATACCTTTTCAGTATTTCCTTCTACGCTTTCTCAGAAAAATAAATTGAACAGTCTTCTTCACTTTTTAGGTTGCTATAACTTTATCTTTGTTAAAACATCTCCTTTTAATATTTCCTTATACGAACTAGGCTCGCACTTACTCGCGAAACAATTAGCTTCGAGGGGGTCGAGCAATTGTTCATCCTCCTCCTCTCGATATTTATGATTTGTTAATGTTGCTGCGGCTCTTGATATTCCATTCCTTTGACGAAAACGCAAATAATGATTTGGCCCAGGGGCCTTTAAGCCTTAATTTAAAGACCCCATGTAACTATTTTCGTGGAGCCCGATGGAATATTCTTTCCCGATTGTGTCCTACGGCTCCCGATAGAGCGATGCTTTCATGCTGCGACGGCTCCCGATATTAAATTCCTTTGATTTCAACGCAAAGTACGATTTAATTATAACTATTTTTCCTGGAGGCCGATGGTTTAATTTTCCATGATGGTTTCTTCCTCCTCCCGATATTAATTAAGTTGATTTTTCCCCTTGCTTTTCAGAGGGACCCTAATTTAACTAACCCTATTAATTAATTGCCTACAACTTAGGGTGAATAAATTATTGCTATTGCTTATTTATTATTTCTTTCTACGCTATTTTCGGAACAATCAATCAAACCGTTTGCTTCACTTTATTACTATACCTTTAACTTTAAATATTTCCCTTTAACGAACTTCTCCGGTTTAATCCCATCCCTTTTAATTCAAAATATTTCCCTTTCCACTGAACTTGATTCATAATTTAGGCCCGTTTTTACTCCCGAAACAAATTACTCAGAGGGATCAAGTCAAGTCCCTTTTGAAATTCCCCCTCCTCCCGAATATTAGCGATGGTTTAGTGTCGCGACGGGCTCATGAAATTAAATTCCATACGCTTCAACGCAAAAGTACGATTTAATTCAGGGGCTTCAAGCATTAATTTCTTACTCGGCCGTAACTATTTCCGTGGACCCGATGGTTTCCTTCTCCTCCCGATGTTTGGGGTTGCTTTAATTTTGTGACAGGATCCCGAAATTCAATTCCGTTGACTTCAACGTAAATAACGATTAATTCAGTGCCTTTAGGCCGAATTTTTTTACTCGACGTAACTATTCCGGTGCCGATGGTTTTCCTCCTCCTCCCGATTCATTAATGTTGCGGAGGCTCTCCCGATATTCCATTCCGATGACTTCAACGCAAAGTATGATTTAATTCAGAGGCCTTTAAGCCTACATTTTTTACCCGATGGTAACTATTCCGGTGCCGATGGTTTTCCTCCTCCTCCCGATTCATTAATGTTGCGACGGCTCCCGATATCTTATTCCGACTACTTCAACGCAAAGTATGATTTTATTCAGGGCCTTTAAGCTAAATTTTAGACTCGATGTAACTATTCCCGTGTATTTGATAATGTAGCGATGGTTTACGATAATGTAGCGATAATGTAGCGATGGTTTACTTTTCCCCGGTGGTTTATTGTCTCGCGGAGTTGATTTTTTCTATGAAATTCTCCATCATCGATAAACATTATTCCTCCCTCGAACTTTTACCTAAACCATGTTCATGCCTCAACAACTGGCTATTATAAACTTGGATACCACCATTTGCAGCGTGATGCGGTCATACCAGGGCCACGCCACCAGATCCCATCAGAACTCTGCAGTTAAATGCCCTTGGGCCGGAATAGTACTGGGATGGGTGACCTCCCGGGAAGTCCCGGTGCTGCATCCAATTCTTTTTTCCTTTTTTTTACGAATTAATTCTTTGGCAATCGAACAAATATATTACGCTGCCAGGCACTAAACTAATTAATTACTCGTGGACTAATGTTCTTTTCATTTTTGGACGTGAATTGATTCTTTGGTACTGAATAAATTAATTGCTCGTATGTATGTCTGTTTTTCTTTCTTCCAGCATAAAATAACCTTGAATACGGAACCCATTAGTTTATCATAATAAATCCAAATACCGTAGTACATATTTCATTACTCTATGTGACGTTGATCTATGTCACCCCTTACTTATTCATAATACATCCAAATACCGTAGTACTTCTTCCATTACTCTATATCACTTCGATCTAAGAACCCATTACTTATTCATAATACATCCAAATACCGTAGTACTTCTTCCATTACTCTATATCACTTCGATCTAAGAACCCATTACATATTCATAATACATCCAAATACCGTAGTACTTCTTTCATTACTCTATGTCACTTTTAACCCATTAGTCTTTCATAGCAACCCATTAGATATACATAATAAACCCAAATATTGGACTGGCTGGTCCAGTAACCTTGAATAACCTTGAATATGGAACCCATTAGTTTATCATAATAAATCCAAATACCGTAGTACTTCTTTCGTTACTCTATGTGACGTTGATCTATGTCACCCATTACTTATTCATAATACATCCAAATACCGTAATACTTCTTCCATTACCCTATATCATTTCGATCTAAGTAACCCATTACTTATTCATAATACATCCAAATACCGTAGTACTTCTTTCATTACTCTATGTAACTTCGATCTCTTTAACCCATTAGTCTTTCATAGCAACCCATTAGATATACATAATAAACCCAAATATTGGACACTTTTTCCATTACTCCATGTAAGTTGTTGTATTTAAACTTTTCTTTGTTCTATTTACACCTATTTACTACTTGTGTACTTAAAATACATGTATCCGCAATTGTCAAAGAGTTTATCATGTTTGCCTATTACGTTTCAAATGTCACTTAACACCCCTTCATAAAAAGTGTGAGCAAAAAATTGATGGTGGAGGGTTTAACTTTTCTTAAGAACAAACTTGGTCCTTCTTTGCTTCTTTCCGCGTATATGTAAATCTGCCGGTTGTATCATTTCTATACTTTGCATGTGGTTAGCACACGTAGTTGTTAGACCCTTCAAGGATCCATATCTGAATTTCTCACCTTCAGTTTATTTCAATCAATATCACATATATACAGTTTGGAGCTCATTTATTTTATAGAAACTATTTTCATGGATACTCATTTGTAATATCCCATCATATGGACACTTCACACTCACTATGTCATGAATCATATGTACTTAATAAATGATTATCGTGATCATATAGTTTTGGATTACTCGATCATCCTCTATAGCGATTAGTTTTGATCAGGACTGTGCGCACAGCTCTCCCTCTTTTGTTTAGGGTTCCTCAGTTGATCAAATATAGAATCCAAGTGACAGCTTAACAACATACTGTACTATCCATTGTTTATTCAACTGCAATTAAAATAATTTAGAAGCCAAAGTCAGTTTCAGATGAAAACTGATCTAAGACTCTGAACCTCTAAAAAGTGATTACAGTTGATTCTGAGTTGAACACATTCACATGATGAACTAACTATATCTATTATCACTAAAATAATTCAGAAGCCAATATCACTTTCTTATGAAAATTAATCTAAGACTCTGAACCTCTAAAATAAAGTGTCTTCTGAATAAAAATTTATATTCCATGTCATCGGTATATATATTATGATTTTCTCTAACAATACTCTGTAAACTCCATCTTACACATATTACTCTGACGTTTGTATTAGTATCCTAAACTTTTAGGATCAAGACTTCATATATAGCCAAATGTCACATTCTTATACACCCTCGGTTTTTCAAATATGAATTACAAGTGAGAGTTGAGCAGATTCACACTGTCAAGTAACTATATCTACTATCACTAAAATAATTCAGAAGCCAAAGTCAGTTTCAGACATAAATTAATCTAATACTGTAAAGTTTCAACTGTAACATCTCTATGAATTAAAATCATTATTTTAGATCGCTTATCTGAGTTTTGTGATTTTCCATCGAATCACAACTTATCAATCAGATCTTTCATGTTTACCGAAGTACTATACTTGCCTATTTAGGATTATATACTTCAAACAAGGTCTTTCACTCTTGTTTATACACTCTGGGTTTTTCATATCTAAGTTACTAGAGACAGTTGGACATATTTACTAATCAACTAACTATGTCAATTAACAATTAAAATAATTCAGAAACCAATATCAGTTTCTGCCAACATTTAATTTCTGCAACATTAAACTAAATTTTTCTGTGAATTAAAACTTGAACTTTATATCATTTATGCATTTATTAGGATTTCTTCATACAATGAGCCTCTATTAACAAGATCTTACAACATTTACTCATACTTTTGCCAAAGTACTATTTTAATTCATGGAACTCATCTATGCTTTTCAATTAAATCACTCAATTTTTCACTATGGATTATTGACATCCTTCTCTGTCTTTTCAAGTATTAAAGATTAACATGTATCTTAAAGATTCCTCAGAATTACATGAGTTTAAACCCTACGCTATTTGCATATGATATTTCATGTTCATGTCTAACCCTCAAACTAAAATGGACATGTGCTATCGTTCTGATATCTTGCATATGGTCAAGATAACCAAGTTGAACGTGCTTTATATTTGAATTTAGTTCCAATATAAAATCAATCTATTTGTATACTGTCTCCATGTTCGGTTTTCCTATGTACCATTTAATATGAATTGTTTTGTAGACTATACTTGAGTATATCCTTCCATGTATTCCCTTCTTATAATACTCGAGGTACTGACTTCTCATATGTCACATTGCATCTTTCTTTTCCATTTGATCATATGTATAACTTTATGAAGAGTTTAAAGGAGTCCAACTTGATAAAGTATTACATGATTCAAATAATTCGAACACGCTCCGTTTCAATGCTCAACCTGATTTATTCTATCAATCATTTATCCTCCATACGTGAGTTTTTTCAGTGTCCAGAACAGATTGAATATTAATCATGTTGAGTTATAAAGTCCAGCTTGACTACTACATACTATATGTGTAGGTGAATCTAAATATGTATTAATCTGAATATAATTACTATATGTGTTTATATTCATAGTTTATACATATAGTTTGATATACATTTGGTTTTAATTGATTAACCATACTTCTCCTAACAGATACAAGAAGATACTTCTCAAAGTGACTTATGATATTCTTACACGAATTTATGTCTTTAAACCTTAAGCTACTCATAATATCTGTTCATTTCTAACCCTATATAACTAAAATGCACATATAGTGTCATTTTTATTTACGTGTAACACTTTAATTTTCTTTATATATCAAATGGTTTATGCATCTGATCTGACTTTCGTCAAATAATAGCATTATATTCATTTCATCTTATTATGTTGAGCAGTACGAGGATTCATGACTAACATCTCAGCTGTTAACGTCAACAACCCTTAACCCTCAACTGATAATGTTCTCCATTCTTGATTCATTTATCTTGCAGTAGCATTGAACACCTATGTTTTTTAAACTTTACTCAAGCGAACAACCACTAATATTTTCTGTACTCCCTTGGTTTTTTGTTGTTGTCTTTAATCTATGTCTTGAATATTTTAATAACTTCACTAGTCTAATATATACAAAAGAATTTGGTATAAGTTAGATTCTAGTGAGTAACTTTACTTGTTCTCTCAATAGAAAAAAAATCACAAGAAATTCACATCAACTTGACTTAGATGACAATAATATTACGGTTCAATTACTCATGGGAAGTCCTAGACGATAATAAAGTTAAGTTTGAACTTCAACTTTTGTGTTCTCGTGTTGTTAAAACTCTATAGTATCAAACTTTAATTTCTTTATATATTCTGATGTTTCGTCAAATAATACCCATTATATCAATTTAATCTTATTATATCCAAGTAGTATCATGATTCATGATTTTCTCTTCTCTTAACGTCAACAACCCTCAACTGATAATTTTCTTCATTCTTGATTTATTTATCTTACAATAGCATTTAACATCATGCTTTTTAAACTTTAATCCAATTTATTATTGGATGTATTGTATTATGTTAAAGTACTGATACTTCGTACTCGTCATTACATCTTCCCTTTCCATTAACTCATATAAATGTTGATTCAAAGTTTAAATAAAATATGATCTCTATATCTCTTCCACTAATATTTTCTCTACTCTCTTGGCTTTTCCTATTGACTTTAACCATATGTACTGAAGTTCATCTTTATACGTATCATTACAATTTTCTCTTTTCTCGTATAGTAGTTTATTCATTGTTAAAAACAAGCAAGATCTTGATATAGGTTTGAAAATCAAGTCCAGCTTAACTACTATATTCAAAAGAGTTTGATATATATTCACTTTTAATGAGTCGCTTATCCTATCAAATACAACAACTTAAAGATCAAGACTGGTCTCACTCAGATGTCATTAGAAATGTCATTTAGATGGTTTCTGACCCTTTTACACTGGAAACATTCCTCTGAAGTATAAACCGTAGATATTCATAGTGTTCATTCCTAACCCTAGAACCCTATTCATACACATGTAGTATCAATTTAATATCAGATGTTTTTGAAACTTGTGGTACCATATTGTAACCCTACATCTTTCTCTTTTTGGTTTATCATGTAGAACTTGGTTTCAAAATATTTAACAAATATAAGTAGAATTAGTTGATTAAGTATTACATGATTCAAATAATTAGAACACGCTCCGTTTCAATGCTCAACATGATTTATTCTATCAATCATTTATCCTCCATACGTGAGTTTTTTCAGTGTTCAGAACAGATTGAATATTAATCATGTTGAGTTATAAAGTCCAGCTTGACTACTACATACTATATGTGTAGGTGAATCTAAATATGTCTTAATCTGAATATAATTACTATATGTGTTTATATTCATAGTTTATACATTTGGTTTTAATTGATTAACCATACTTCTCCTAACAGATACAAGAAGATACTTCTCAAAGTGACTTATGATATTCTTACACGAATTTATGTCTTTAAACCTTAAGCTACTCATAATATCTGTTCATTTCTAACCTTATATAACTTAAATACACATGTAGTGTCATTTTTATTTACGTGGCACCTATGTATAGTAGTTAAGCTGGACTTGATTCATAAATCTCACCATAAATCTCTTGGATAACAATAAGATGATATTTCACTAATGAGAAGTTTACAACAATAAATAGTTAGGCCTCACCTTTATCTTTTGTATTTTCTTGTTCGTAAGACTCTAGATTATCAAACTAAAATTCCATTTATATACTAAATCGTGTCTTAGGTTTCATCAAATAATACCATTATATTAATTTACATCTTATAGGTTTTAACTATTACTTAGACTGTTTACCGAAGTTCTACCTTAATTCATGACATTCATCTCTTCACTTCACGAATATAACCCTCAACTGATAACCTCTCTCCGGGAAATTTTACTTATTAAGCTTTTCTGACCCTAAAACTTAAATACATAATCCCAATAGCGTTCTGATATGTGCATATGGTCAATCTACACATGGTTCAATTTCTAAATTTAAATAACTTGACAATTATTCTAAATATATTTTATATTCACTTAACTGAATATCACATGTAGTCCATCATATATACTTCATATACCTTCAGGCTAGATCTTAAAGACACATGTAATGTCGGTTTAATATTTTGGATATGGTCATCTATACACCAATTAAAGCTATATATTTATACATCTGGTAACATATAAGGATTTCAATAAGGAAATCAACTTGAACATAAGTTGTATTCTGTTTTCCATGTTTTATTGTTCCATTTAATACCGAGATGTTTTTGAAACTTTACTCCAAGATATAGATCCCATTATTACACATATACTTCTTACTTTTCATTCTCTGCATGTAGTAGTTCATACTATATGTCTTTCTATGTAGATTTACTATCAATGATAGATGTTTGAGAAACTTTACCCTTGAATGTATTCTTTTAAAATACATTGATAAGAAGATATACTTGTCATGACTTTTATATATGTATATAAGGTTATATCTTTCTTTCTCATACTTGACTAAAACAAATGAAAGGTATTTAGGTTGAATTATCAAGTCCAACTTGACAACTACATATTAAGTATAGTAGTAGATTATTTACATCACGAGAGTTAGGTATATCTTAGGTTTTAATGACAAGCAGTACTTATTCTATCGACTCAAGAAAATCGCACCAATATCACTTAGAGGATAGTAATGCGATGGTACTGTTTGCAACTACAGTATATTTAATTCTCAACTTCATTTTTGAATTCTCTTGATTTAAGACTGACTCTCTATAGTATCAAACTTTAGTTGTTTGTGAATTAATATTATATGTAAGATAGTTTATGACTTTTCTCATCAATAAGACCATCTTAATTTGTTCTTAGAGTTTAATTCAGCCTTATTTTAGAAACTTTACTCCAATATACTCTTGGATGTATTGTTTCACGATTCATCCAAAGATATACTCTCCATTATGAAAATGATACGTAATACTTGTCATGCTTTGCATGTAGTAATTAATACTGTGTATTTTTGTGTAGCATTTACTATCAATGATATATATTTTAGAAACTTTACTCCAATATACTCTTGTTGTATTGTTTTACGATACATCAAAGGATATACTCGTCATGAACTTTCTATGCAACATTATATCTTTCTTTTTCGTGTTTGACTAGAACAAATAGAAGGTAGATTTAGGCTGAATTATTGAGTCTACATTGACAACTAAATACTAAATACTATGTGTAGTAGTAGATTATATATATTACGAGAGGTTTGTATATCTTAGGTTGAAATATCCTTTATTCTATCTATTCAAGAAACTGAGATGAAACTTAGACGACAATAATATGATGGTCTTGTTTGCAACTATGTTATAGTTCTCATCTTCATCTTTGTATTAGAAGTTTTATTCAGACTTAGTACCAATTTACTACCAAAGTACTATCTTAACTCATGACTTGCATCTCTTCTCTTCGAGAACATTAACAACCATGTACATCTCTAAGTACTAAGTACTTTTCTGATCTGCATAGTAGAATACATAAAACACATTATCTTGTTTATCAACATTTTAGTGGCAGATTTACCAACAATGAGTTAAATTGAGTTTGAATTATCCTCCCAACTATTTCATCAAATACAAGAAATTCTACTCATCAAATATCACTCAAGACCTATTTGCAATAACTGGTAAACTCACAAGTATATTCATGAGTTTATAAGGTAATATTTCGTTCTAACCCTAAAATACACAAGCCCAATAACGTTTTGATGTTTTGCATATGATCAGTCTAAACAAGTTCGTGCATCTCAACGTTAAAATAATATAACCAATCCAAATGTCTAGATGCGGGGATATTATCATATACATATATTCCACATAACAACTTTCATGTTTCATTCTAGCATATTACATATTAGCTTGATTCAAGGTTTTAATTAAGTCGAAATATCAAGTCTAGCTTCACTACTACGACTACAAATAATGAAACGGTCTTATTGACAGTATAAGTACGGATGATCATTAAAACTAAACGGGTATCTCACTATCTTATATACGCAGTACTTTCAAAATAACTATGTGCTAAAATAATACAATATCTATTTTTTCCACCTACTATCATATAACTTAGAAGAAAATGTGCATGGATCTCTACGTCGAGAAGAAAATTCATTATTAATTACTTTGTAGAAATAGCTGTTAGAAAAACAGTGTTGTCTATATGGAAAGAATTATCCAAATGGGTTTAGTACTAAATGAAGATAACATATTTCTAAAAGACAAGTTTGAGATAAAACAACCCGTTAGAACATCTACATATTCTATTAATATTAGAGACTTAAAATAAAGACAAGTCAACTTATAAATTCTCTCTCCTTGAGAATAATAACGATGTAAAATTGGTTAAACTTTTGATGATATAATATCTTACTTATTCTGATATTATATCACCAAAATATGACACTTAGATGACAATCATATGATGGTCTTGTTTGCAGCAATAATATATTTAGTTCTCATCCTCCTCTTTGTATTCTCTTGATGTTAGACTCTATAATATCAAACTTGAGTTATGTGTGAACTAATATGCATATATCAGATCGTTTGCGATTTCCACCTGTAAGATCATCTTGAATTCACTAAAATAATAAAATATATTATTTAGCACCTCCTAACATAAGCGACCTCAAGTATAACTTAGAAGATAATGTGCATGGATCTTTATGTAATCTGGTTATCAAGAAGAAAATCCATCACTAATTACATTGAAGATCTCGCTGTTAGAAAATATACCCAAACTCGTATTCACCACCAATTTCGTTTATCCACCCTTTATCCGATCTTAGGTATATCATTGATAAGATGATAGATAATTAAAATAGAGAAATTCAACTTATAAGTTCTCTTTCCTCGAGAATAATTACGGTATACAATTAGCAGATCTTTTGGTGATATAATATCTTACTTATTCGTCATTACTTTGTAGACATCGCTGTAAGAAAATATGTATGAATACAATTATCAAAATATATATTTTTACTAAATGAATAAGATATGTTTATGAAAGATAAACTAAAATTAAAACTACTCATTAGATCATCTCGTTATTATGCATGCAGCATATTTATTACCACTAAATGAATGGTTCTGATCTTTACTGTACATTTTAGCACATATATAGATTATTGATAAAATCATGGAGAATATAAATGCAGATAAATAAATTTATAAGTTCTCTCGCCCCGAAAATAATTATGGTTCGAAGTATAAAATTAATAGATTTCTTGGTGATGTAATATCATTCTTAACCCATCGTTTTATATTTTTCCAGGATTTTCTGTCTAATTATCAGTTGAAATTATATTCGGCTGATTAAACCGTCCCCATTTGACCTGAAATTTTCCCCTCGGGTAGCTCGAGAGTAGTCCTCACACCTAAAATTTATTTGAGCCAATTTCATCGAGCCACCTTCGAGATCTGGAGTGATCTGTACCCACGTGTAGGCAGTGGAGACTGTTTTAGTGAATCTGGGTCACTTATTCGTGAGCGAGAATTTAATCCATAAGCCAATGACCCTGAAATTCACCATGCACGTGCCCCAACTGAAAACAGTCCTTGTGAAAAAAGAATTAATGCATTCTGAATCTAAATGGCCGAGTTATCGCATTTTTGGTGCCGCACCCTTGAGGACTTAGCCGCTAGAATGAATCGGGTTGTGGTATAATTTTCGCGGACCAAAGAGGAGGGCGGGGCCGCCGTTCCCCAGAAGTATATATAAGGGAAGGGGGTTCCGTAGGCGAGCCACCCCCGGCGGGTGCGGCTGTCGCGTGCCCCGTAACCCGCGGGAGATGCATTGAAGGCTGTACCCTGTCTAGGCTCGTGTCTCTACGTGAGATCCGGGGGAGCCTGACAAGAAGGACTGTCAGACCCGCACGGTTCCATGAGTTGCAAGGGGTGAGTCCTCGATGGCCTTGGGGTTGACCATGCGGTCAACTCCCATGCCTCGGGAGTCTGCCGTGGTCTCGTTTCCCGAGTATGCAATGATTCGCGCAATGTTCTGGGAGTCTTTCGCGGTCTCCTTTTCCCGAGTATGCGTGTTCCCAGGGTCTGACGCGTCTGGGTTTTCTTCGGAATGTTCCTCTGTGGTTCATTTACTTAGCCGTTTTTGTAGAAAAATCGGGTTGTGGTATAATTTTCGCGGACCAAAGAGGAGGGCGGGGCCGCCGTTCCCCAGAAGTTATCATATACATGCCTGTTTCCCTGACAGATCCGGACGGGTACGGTGTGTGGGCGCCGGGACTCGGTGGTCCGAATGTCGGGAGGTCGGGACGTATGGGTATCGGTCAAGCAACCACGGTAAGGTCCTAACCAGTGTACCCTGTCCATCACAGGTCGGCAAGGATTAAACGGCTAGAACCCGGCAGGCAGGAGCAAAGGTAAAGGCACGGCAGTAGGACTTAGGAACTTGTGAGGGTAGCCCAGATAGCAGCAATTTACCTTAGGATAGGGCCGATTTTGGTAGGAGGGCAAAAAGGGTGCCCTGGCCCGAAATCGCGAAGTAAAGGAGGCCGCGGGCTGAACCGTACCCGGGCCCAAAGGCAAGGGCACGAGGGAAGGAACCGCGAAGCCCGAGGCAGACCCGCGCACGGCGCGCGAGGCCCCGCGTACGTGGATCAAGAAAGTACCGAAGGAGGAAGACGAGGAGGCGCGCGGATCGCGGCCGCGGATAAGGTACGGCGGCGCGAATCCCAAGATCCCGCCTCGGGGGAGCCGAGGAGGCGTCAAGGCGGCGCGCCCACTCGTGAGGATCCAGGCGTACGTGGGAGCTGAAGCGTCAAGCGTGCCGCGGGAGTACGGGAGGCGAAGTGCCCCACCTCGAGGCGTGTGAACGCCCCGAAGCGTGGGAGGCAAGTGGAGCAACCAACCGGGAGAGCAGCCCGTGGGGAACTCACACGAGGGAAGACCTTTGGCACGCGGACCAAGAAACCCCGACGTTTCGACTCCCGGAACAAGAAGAGGACGAGGGACGGAAGTAGAGGAGCACGCCACCCAACGAGAGGACTTCCCGGCCAATGGGGTTCCTCGGAACCTGGCCACTACCCTTCCCAGCCAACCGCGGGCCGCCGCGTGGTGCCTCGAGGCGTGAGGTCGTTAGGGTTCCCTCAAGGAGGGAGCCGGATGACCTGGGTCGCGAGGACAGCCAGGCCAGGTGGCCTGCCGCGAGGGGCGGAGGGTGTGGAGGGGGAGGAGGACCCCGAGGCAGTCATTATCGGAGTGCGCGGCCAGGCACAGGGGACGAGGCGTACACGCTGCCCGAGAGGAGAGGGACCGCGAAGATAGGGACAGTTGAGGATGCGATGTGTATACACATCGCATGTGTATACACATAAGGAGAGCTCGAGGTTTTATCGAGGAATCGGCTGTGCGGTTGACAGTTTTTCCCCGCAGCTGACAGTTTTGGGTAGACAGAGAGTTGACAGTCTGCGAGAGGGGGATTAGGGCCGGAGGGCCTGAGCGTAGAGGATCTGCCGTGATCCGCACCTTGTTCTTACTCCGGGGCCATCCTGATTTGAGGGGTGGTGCCTCATTATGAGCCGTGTGGCCGTTTCAGCCTGATTCGGGAGTAGGCGCATGAATGCTTGTATTGTATGTTGGATCGATGGTTTGTAGGTGATAGGCGGAGGGGAAGAGTGAGGTTTCCCCCGGTCCGGAGAGAGAGAGAGAGAGTAGGCCTGAACCGATCCGCGGGAAGTGAGTGCGTATGCGCGGGGCCATTCAAGGAGTTGAGAAAAATTATGGCGTTTCCGACCCGCGTTTAATCGACCTTACCCGGGATCCGTTTCAGAGTGGTATCAGAGCGCAGTCGTTACCACCTATCACCAGTTGAAGGAGGAGACGTTCGAGTTGCAGACGTGAAGCTGAGGATTCCGACCGGATGCCATGGTCCAAGGTCGGAAGAAAGGTAAGGAGCCGGAGGCGGGCCCTTCGAAACCTGCGGGCCAGCCGTTTCCCGCCCCTATGGCAGCCCAAGTTCCACCCGGATATGCCACCCCAGCTCAGTCCAACCAGTCGACGTCCGCCGACCCGCCGACCAGTCATCCGGCTGTCGGTTCGGACAGGGTTAATCAACCTGCCGCCAGTGGAGGAGCTTCTACGGCTCGCCCTACCCGAACAGACTTCGGAGCCGCCATCCGACAGGTAGAGGCCTTCATCGAGAGTATGAGGCAGCAGATGGGTATGGCGGATGGACCCGTAGAACCACCCAATCCGAACCCGAGTGCACCCACAGCAGCGGACCCGAGTGCGACCGTTGGTGCAGACGGAGGGGACCCGGACGAATCCTCGAGCAGTTCCGACAGCTCGAGCGATTCTGAAACCAGCAGCAAGGAGGGGAAGGGTTCCAAGAAGAGAGCTCGGCGGAAGAGAGCACCCTCCCCGGAGAAGCCGCAAGAGTATTATGGAGAGCCCTCGCTGCACAAGTTCGAACTTTGGGTCATGGCGATGAACAACTACCTGAAACACTATGCTCGGAGTGGTAGATTCGTGTACGCTGTCAGCAGACTTCGAGGAGACGCCCTGAAGTGGCTGACGAATTACCAGCGAGAACGAACCGCTACCGGTAAGAAGGAGATTACCACCTGGGAGGAGCTCAGGGAGTGCTTGCGAACCTACCTTGTACCGAAAAATGAATACAGCCATTACCGCCACGAGCTGGACAACTTGCGACAGACCGCCGGAATACGGGATTACAGTCAGCGCTTTGGTCATTTGTGGAATGCCCTAGCCCTGACAGACCCGAAGGAAAAGAAGTACCTATTTCATCGAGGACTTCAGGGATGGTACAGTTACGAGATGACGAGATATGGGTGGGAGCATGACCTGCCCGATATCTGTGCGCACCTGGAGTTACTCGAGGGAGACCGGCAGAAAGGGAAGTCGGGAGAAGCATCGAAACCCAGCCGAGGTTTTAAGAAGTACAAGGGAGAAGGGGGCAGCAGCCGACGGTTCAAGAGGAACCGCGAACACCGAAGGGGAACTGCACCCGCACCCGGAGCACCAGCACCTGTCCCCGGCCCTGCCCGAGGTGACAGAGGGCCCGAGCGGCGAGGTCAGCGCCCGGAGCGGAGGAATCAGCGACCCCAGAGAGGAGGTGGAGCACCCCGAGGGAACCCTCGCCCCAACCCAGCACCGGGGGCACCGGCACAACGAGGGGAGGGCTGCTACCAATGCGGCCAGCAAGGCCATTTTGCAAGGGAATGCCCCGCCCGTGGGAGACCGCCTTACATGCGAGCAGTTGCGGCCGAGGATCCGACCCGAGAAGGGACACCTCCCGGAGGTAACCGAGGCCGAGATCAAGTCGACGACCCGAATGCGAATGCGGACGGGGGTAAGCCTAACACTTCACTTGAGTTTTTGCCTTGGGTACACGTAAGGGTAGCTGGGAAACCCATTCGTATGCTGATAGACACAGGGGCGGATGTGAGTGTGCTAGCTGTACGTAAAGTGTTGGAATGGAGCCTCCCCACTAGCAAGTTAGCTTCGCCCTTGGTGGTTCGGTTTGTGCAGGGGACCTCAGCAGTGACTCAAGCCGTGTATAAGGTACCGGTAGAGTGTGCTGAGGTCAGTCGTACCCACGACTTCCTGGTCATGCCCTTAGAGTCCATAGATGGTATCCTGTCCTGGACATGGCTGCGAGAGAACTCCGCGTGTCTGGACCTAGAGGAAGGGACTCTTTGGCTAAAGGATCCCCAAGGGATCGACCATGCCGAAACCCTGGAGTTACAACCTGGTAACCACACCCCATCCGGATCGCCCGAGTATCGATCTTGCCGAGTCGCCTACCTGATCTGTACCGCCAGACAGTTTAAGCGATCCATGAAAGAGGCTGAGGAAGCCTGGGTTGTAGTCCCCGATAAAAACTCGGAGGAACTCGACGAGGAGGACAGAGTGTCGAAGCTTCCTGTCCGCCCAGAGATGAAGAGACTTCTGCGGAAGTACTCACACCTGCTGCCGGAGAAGCTTCCGAATGTCTTGCCCCCTCGTAGGAATATCGATCACAAGATCGACCTGGTCCCTGGTGCCGTCCCACCAGTTGGGAGGTGCCGGCGAATGCCGTTGAACCTCTTACAGGAACTCAAGACCCAACTGACTGAGATGGTCGAACAGGGGATACTGCGCCCCAGCTGTTCCCCTTACGCCACTCCAGTTATGTTCGTGTCTAAGAAGGAAGGAACGTTAAGGCTGTGTGGGGATTATCGGGCCCTTAACAAGGTCACGATAAAGAACAAGTACCCCATACCCTTGATGGACGAGACGATGGATCGGCTTGTGCAAGGCAGGTACTTCACAAAGCTCGATCTTAGGTCCGGCTACCACCAGATCCGTATAGCCGACGGGGACGAGGAGAAAACCGCGATAATCACCCGGTACGGACTATACGAGTATACCGTACTGCCGTTCGGTCTCTCCAATGCCCCGGCTACCTTCTGCCGACTGATGAATGATATTCTAAGAGAGCAGCTAGATGAATCAGTCGTAGTTTACTTAGATGACATTATTGTGTACTCCCCGACCTGGGCCAAACACCTCGCAGATGTGGAGCAAGTCTTCCGCAAACTCGAGAGGGAAAAGTTGGTCTTGAAGGCATCCAAGTGCTCATTCGGCCAGGAAAGCGTTGTGTTCCTGGGTTGCCTGATTGACAAGGATGGGGTGCACATTAATCGAAGGAAAGTTCAGTCAGTGCAGGACTGGCCCGTGCCGAAGACAGTGGCTGAGGTCAGATCGTTCCTTGGGTTGGCTTCCTACTTCCGGAAGTTCATTCGGAAGTTCGGACACATAGCCTCACCCATATTCGATCTGCTCAGAGATTGCAAGAAACCCTTCCACTGGAACCTACCCCAGCAAAAGGCTTTCGAGGCACTGAAGAAAGCACTGACCGAGGCCCCGGTCCTGGTACTGCCCAAGCTAGGGGAACCTTTCGAGGTACACACCGATGCCTCCCAGTTGGCAATCGGGGGTGTCCTTATGCAGGGTGACCACCCAGTAGCTTTCGAGTCCCATCGGTTAAGCGAGCAGGAGACCAAGTGGGAAACCCACGAGCAGGAGATGCTTGCCGTCATTTGGTGCCTTAAACGCTGGGAACACTATTTGCTCCCCAGCGAGGTGACCATTGTGACCGACAACATCAGTAACACCTACTTTGCCACTAAGCCCAAGCTAAGTCTCAAGCAACAACGCTGGCAGTTGGAGCTCTCCCGCTATAACCTGACATGGAGGTATCGGAAAGGGAAGGACAACGCCCCGGCTGACGCGCTTTCACGTCAGATCCAGGCCTTGACCTCAGCCCCTCATTCGAACCTCCTGGATTATGTCCGAAGGGCCACTGCCCTTGATTCCCAGGCCACTCAATGGTCTCGGCAAAGGGTAGAGGACCCGGGGATGAAACATCTGGAGCAGCGGGACGGTTTGTGGTACTACAAACAGTCTCGGTTGTACATACCCCCTGGCCCCTTAAGGTCGCGAGTCTTGTACGAGGAACATGACTCGCCTCTGGCTAGTCATGGAGGACAAGCTCGGACGTTGCACCGGGTCCGACAGAAGTTCTTTTGGCCGGGGCTAAGTGCCGACGTCAAGCGGTACGTCGAGAGTTGTATAGTCTGTCAGCAGACTAAACCCGAGCACCAACGCCCGGCCGGACTACTGCAACCCATTCCAGTCCCGGAACACCTCTGGGAAAGCATCACTATGGATTTCATAGTTCAGCTCCCGGACTCGGACGGCTTTGACTGTATACTCACGGTGGTGGATCGCCTAAGCAAAATGGGTCACTTCATCCCGTGCAATACCGTTATATCTGCGCCCGAGGTAGCCCGGTTGTTCCTTAGGTATATTTTCAAGTACCATGGACTGCCTCGAGAAATAATCTCGGACAATGACTTCCGGTTCGCAAATGACTTTTGGACCGCATTGTTCGATCACCTGGGGACCCAACTCAAGTTCACGGCCGCCTATCACCCCGAAACGGACGGCCAGAGTGAACGAGTTAACCAAGTCATTGAGCAGGGAATTCGAAATTACATCCTTAGGGACCAAAGTGACTGGTCCCGGCACCTGGACTTAATAGAATTTGCCTATAACGACTCGGTACATACAGCCACAGGGTTCAAACCCTTCGAACTGATGTACAGAGGCAACCGACCCCCGGTATCCCCGGCTGCCCTGGCTCTCCAGACACCCGAGTTCGAAAGAGCGTTGAGGGACTGTCCGATGGATGTAGCTGAGTTCCTGGGCTTAAGGTCGTATGTGTTGCACCAAGCTAAGCAAAACATACTGAAGGCCCAAGCCCGGTATGTTAAGTATGCGAATCAGAAGAGGATTGACGTGCAGTTGAGCCCGGGAGACAGGGTTTGGCTCCGCACCAAGAGCTATTCGATCCCCAGGGGGATGACGGGAAAGTTTATCCCGCGTTGGGCTGGTCCCTTCGAGATCCTGAAGCGGATCACACCCGTAAGTTACCATCTGGCCTTCCCCGCCAGCATGCAAGGGTATCACCCTATTATTCATGTGTCGAACCTTAAGAAGTTCGCACCCGACGACCTAGAGTTGCCAGGGAGAGTTCAGAAATGGACCCCTGTACTTGAACACTTACCGATGATGTCGGACATGCGCATCAGTCGAGTACTAGACCAGAGGACAGTGCCTGGTCCCAGCTCGCAACCTGAAAGGATCGAGCTGTTGGTAGAATGGACCGGCCGAGGCATTACTGCCCAGAGTTGGTCCACACTGGCCGAGTTACCTTGGGTACTGGTTGCACGGCCCTACCACGTGTTCATCCGAGGTCGGGAGCCGCAAGTGCCTAGGCCTTGATGCCGAGGGTAGTAGGAAGATGAGGGCTGGACATACGAGAGTCGGGGACCCCAGGTACCACTGCAATGCGCCGGGTTTGGCCACCCGATTGCGCACATAGGTGTAGGGTACACCCAGAGACCTCCGACGACTCCCCTCAGTCCTCTGAACTACCTTCGAGGAGTCACCAACCCAAGGGTTGAGGAAAACTTTGCGTAATATGAGCAAAGTGCGCGCTAAAACTTGCCTCAGGACACCGCCCAGAGATTGGCACCTGAGTAAGGCACTGGAAAGCAGTGCCGACGATGGACGAGTAGGTGCGAGGACGCACCTCTTTCATCGTTGGGGAGTATATCATATACATGCCTGTTTCTCTGACAGATCCGGACGGGTACGGTGTGTGGGCGCCGGGACTCGGTGGTCCGAATGTCGGGAGGTCGGGACGTATGGGTATCGGTCAAGCAACCACGGTAAGGTCCTAACCAGTGTACCCTGTCCATCACAGGTCGGCAAGGATTAAACGGCTAGAACCCGGCAGGCAGGAGCAAAGGTAAAGGCACGGCAGTAGGACTTAGGAACTTGTGAGGGTAGCCCAGATAGCAGCAATTTACCTTAGGATAGGGCCGATTTTGGTAGGAGGGCAAAAAGGGTGCCCTGGCCCGAAATCGCGAAGTAAAGGAGGCCGCGGGCTGAACCGTACCCGGGCCCAAAGGCAAGGGCACGAGGGAAGGAACCGCGAAGCCCGAGGCAGACCCGCGCACGGCGCGCGAGGCCCCGCGTACGTGGATCAAGAAAGTACCGAAGGAGGAAGACGAGGAGGCGCGCGGATCGCGGCCGCGGATAAGGTACGGCGGCGCGAATCCCAAGATCCCGCCTCGGGGGAGCCGAGGAGGCGTCAAGGCGGCGCGCCCACTCGTGAGGATCCAGGCGTACGTGGGAGCTGAAGCGTCAAGCGTGCCGCGGGAGTACGGGAGGCGAAGTGCCCCACCTCGAGGCGTGTGAACGCCCCGAAGCGTGGGAGGCAAGTGGAGCAACCAACCGGGAGAGCAGCCCGTGGGGAACTCACACGAGGGAAGACCTTTGGCACGCGGACCAAGAAACCCCGACGTTTCGACTCCCGGAACAAGAAGAGGACGAGGGACGGAAGTAGAGGAGCACGCCACCCAACGAGAGGACTTCCCGGCCAATGGGGTTCCTCGGAACCTGGCCACTACCCTTCCCAGCCAACCGCGGGCCGCCGCGTGGTGCCTCGAGGCGTGAGGTCGTTAGGGTTCCCTCAAGGAGGGAGCCGGATGACCTGGGTCGCGAGGACAGCCAGGCCAGGTGGCCTGCCGCGAGGGGCGGAGGGTGTGGAGGGGGAGGAGGACCCCGAGGCAGTCATTATCGGAGTGCGCGGCCAGGCACAGGGGACGAGGCGTACACGCTGCCCGAGAGGAGAGGGACCGCGAAGATAGGGACAGTTGAGGATGCGATGTGTATACACATCGCATGTGTATACACATAAGGAGAG
>JAYKYS010000388.1:30000-41829 GCA_036924285.1 Asterella californica
CTTTGTTTCGCTAAGTGTTGGGGTGTAGAGGCGGCTGCCACGTGTCCTCATGTGTGTGGTCCCAGCGGTTTTTTGTTATGTGACGAGGTGTTTATCGTTCGCACGTGCGAAACATGGTGTTTTGGTGTGTGGAGGGTCGAAAATTACCATCTACTTCCGTGGGGAGGTGGGTTGAGAGTTCTCACGTGCCACGAGTTACTTCAAGGGAATTTAAGATGAAATAATAATAATAATAATAATAGTATTATTATTATTATTATTATTATTACTACTCTGTTTGAACTCTAAAATTCTAACCCGCACGTGAGAACAAGGCTTTTTCTTTTCTTCTTTCTTTTGACCAAGTGTTGGAAGTGGGTGCCACGTGGACGCACGTGTGAGGGAAAACCTAGACCTCGAAAACGGCCATCTATACGGATTTTTCTTCTCGTGTGGAATTCCAATGCCACGTGGCCATACGTGTGGAAAGGTTTTCAAGAAATGTGAACCGTAATAAATCTACCACGTGGCACTCTCTCATTCGCAGTACTCCTTCATTTTTTAGGAGATGGAAATGAGTACCTCTTATGTACTCAGAAAATCCCTTTCCCTGAATGTTGGAAGTAGGGATGTTGCCACGTGTCAACACGTGAGGGTGCTCTTATATCGCCAGAATACTCGAAATTTATGCGGAAGTATGATTTCCGTCTAAATGTTGGGGTTGGATGCCACGTGGACTTACGTGCGGAGTCCCACTCAATATCCCTTATTCTTTTGACACGTGGCAGGTGTTCTGCCACTCAGATCCAAACCTGGAATGGACAAAATGCCAACTTGCCACGTGGATTAGCCCGCAGGTGTGTCCGAACACAGAAAATGGCCAAGGTAAA
The DNA here is from genome assembly GCA_036924285.1 of Asterella californica. Taxonomy (NCBI): domain Eukaryota; kingdom Viridiplantae; phylum Streptophyta; class Marchantiopsida; order Marchantiales; family Aytoniaceae; genus Asterella; species Asterella californica. Next base: position 30,870 of record JAYKYS010000388.1, read on the forward strand.
AAGGAACACCAAATTCAATTATTTAAATATTATTCTTTTTTTATTATTTCTAATTTTATTTATTTATCTCTTATTCATTTATTCATTCTTTAATTTTTATCTATTTATTCTTAATTTTTATCTATTTATTTATCTATTTACTCAATTAATTCAAATTTACCTGGTTCTTCTCTCTCATTGGGCCACGCCACACGTACGAAGGCGGGCTCTAACCTAGTTAGTACCGCTCGCAACCTCGTACGTACAGAGGCAACCACGGTCGGATGGGTTGTGGTTGTGGAGACCACACTGTCTCGGGTTGTGTTTCTCTGGATCATCCGCGGGACCAGCCAGACCGCCCGCCCTTTGGTTGGGAGACCACCCTTACACCCTCCACTACCCCAACCCATCCACCCGGAGGGAGGGTTGTGGGTTACGTGGTCCCAGATCTGATCTGCTCGCTGATCCATCAGAGACCCTACTTTACTCCAACCCCGCCCCGCCCCGCCCCGCCCCGCCCAGATCAACCCCAAAAAGGTATTGACTCTTAACTCCAGAAAATGCCCAAAATGGTCCCATCTCTGATCCTTCCCTAAACCCTCGCCCCGACCAAAATTGATCCACGGCCGGTTCGATGGTCCCAGAATTGGTTCCAATACTCCAGGCTTCTCATGCCCGTGGTCCCTCGACACACTCGATGTACAAAGCATCTCTAGGCTGCTCGGGTTGCTGGCTCCAGAAAATGGTCCCGATGGTCATCACCGGCTCGCCTAACTGCTTTAGCGACTAGTTTAGTCGCTAACTATCTCTTTGGCCCAAGTTCCCGGAAGGGTTCCGACAAGGAGAGAATGGTCTCGGTTGCCCTGTGCGTGGTCCGACAAATGGTCCCGGTGCGACAGATCTCGATCAGCGATGGGACCCGGATTACTTTTAACTACGGGCCAACTAGCCTTAGTCATGACTATCTTTAGCCCAAGTTTCCGGAAGGGTAACGAAGTTATGGTCCCGATAAAGACAGTGTCTTAACTGTACTGGCCCGGTGTCCGACAAAGGCTCCCGATGCGAGAGATACCCCATTTGACCTTTAGCTACGGGCCAACTACCGTTAGTCATGACTATCTTTGGCCCAAGTTCTCGGAAAGCGATTCTGAAGCCATTTAGGCATTACAAAAGGATAAAAGAGTACCCTTACTCCTCCATTTTGGGTACGAACCGCCTCGTTAATCATTCCAGGGTAAGGCTAAGTAAAATACTTGCGATTTCTAGTGAGAAATAAATACAACACACCCCCTTTCAGCTTGTATCTTTTCAATCCCGTGTTTCTCCTTTGTTTCCTTCTGCTCTCTTAATTTATTTGTTCCTTGTATCATGTATTATGTGTTATATTTGATTTTTCCCATGCTTTTTTTTACATATTCCCTTCTTCTTGTTTCCTTCTTAAACATTTCCGCTACATTAGAGGAACAAATTATTACTATTGCTTCTACTTTTAAATATTTCTTTATTACGAACTTAATGCTTTATTCAATCTACTGCTTTGCTTTTATTATTGCATCGACTTTGTTATTGCTATAACTTTGTACTATTTCCTTCTACGAATTTCTCAAATTCCAGAGGAATAATTTCAACTATTTGTTGCTAATACCTTTTCAGTATTTCCTTCTACGCTTTCTCAGAAAAATAAATTGAACAGTCTTCTTCACTTTTTAGGTTGCTATAACTTTATCTTTGTTAAAACATCTCCTTTTAATATTTCCTTATACGAACTAGGCTCGCACTTACTCGCGAAACAATTAGCTTCGAGGGGGTCGAGCAATTGTTCATCCTCCTCCTCTCGATATTTATGATTTGTTAATGTTGCTGCGGCTCTTGATATTCCATTCCTTTGACGAAAACGCAAATAATGATTTGGCCCAGGGGCCTTTAAGCCTTAATTTAAAGACCCCATGTAACTATTTTCGTGGAGCCCGATGGAATATTCTTTCCCGATTGTGTCCTACGGCTCCCGATAGAGCGATGCTTTCATGCTGCGACGGCTCCCGATATTAAATTCCTTTGATTTCAACGCAAAGTACGATTTAATTATAACTATTTTTCCTGGAGGCCGATGGTTTAATTTTCCATGATGGTTTCTTCCTCCTCCCGATATTAATTAAGTTGATTTTTCCCCTTGCTTTTCAGAGGGACCCTAATTTAACTAACCCTATTAATTAATTGCCTACAACTTAGGGTGAATAAATTATTGCTATTGCTTATTTATTATTTCTTTCTACGCTATTTTCGGAACAATCAATCAAACCGTTTGCTTCACTTTATTACTATACCTTTAACTTTAAATATTTCCCTTTAACGAACTTCTCCGGTTTAATCCCATCCCTTTTAATTCAAAATATTTCCCTTTCCACTGAACTTGATTCATAATTTAGGCCCGTTTTTACTCCCGAAACAAATTACTCAGAGGGATCAAGTCAAGTCCCTTTTGAAATTCCCCCTCCTCCCGAATATTAGCGATGGTTTAGTGTCGCGACGGGCTCATGAAATTAAATTCCATACGCTTCAACGCAAAAGTACGATTTAATTCAGGGGCTTCAAGCATTAATTTCTTACTCGGCCGTAACTATTTCCGTGGACCCGATGGTTTCCTTCTCCTCCCGATGTTTGGGGTTGCTTTAATTTTGTGACAGGATCCCGAAATTCAATTCCGTTGACTTCAACGTAAATAACGATTAATTCAGTGCCTTTAGGCCGAATTTTTTTACTCGACGTAACTATTCCGGTGCCGATGGTTTTCCTCCTCCTCCCGATTCATTAATGTTGCGGAGGCTCTCCCGATATTCCATTCCGATGACTTCAACGCAAAGTATGATTTAATTCAGAGGCCTTTAAGCCTACATTTTTTACCCGATGGTAACTATTCCGGTGCCGATGGTTTTCCTCCTCCTCCCGATTCATTAATGTTGCGACGGCTCCCGATATCTTATTCCGACTACTTCAACGCAAAGTATGATTTTATTCAGGGCCTTTAAGCTAAATTTTAGACTCGATGTAACTATTCCCGTGTATTTGATAATGTAGCGATGGTTTACGATAATGTAGCGATAATGTAGCGATGGTTTACTTTTCCCCGGTGGTTTATTGTCTCGCGGAGTTGATTTTTTCTATGAAATTCTCCATCATCGATAAACATTATTCCTCCCTCGAACTTTTACCTAAACCATGTTCATGCCTCAACAACTGGCTATTATAAACTTGGATACCACCATTTGCAGCGTGATGCGGTCATACCAGGGCCACGCCACCAGATCCCATCAGAACTCTGCAGTTAAATGCCCTTGGGCCGGAATAGTACTGGGATGGGTGACCTCCCGGGAAGTCCCGGTGCTGCATCCAATTCTTTTTTCCTTTTTTTTACGAATTAATTCTTTGGCAATCGAACAAATATATTACGCTGCCAGGCACTAAACTAATTAATTACTCGTGGACTAATGTTCTTTTCATTTTTGGACGTGAATTGATTCTTTGGTACTGAATAAATTAATTGCTCGTATGTATGTCTGTTTTTCTTTCTTCCAGCATAAAATAACCTTGAATACGGAACCCATTAGTTTATCATAATAAATCCAAATACCGTAGTACATATTTCATTACTCTATGTGACGTTGATCTATGTCACCCCTTACTTATTCATAATACATCCAAATACCGTAGTACTTCTTCCATTACTCTATATCACTTCGATCTAAGAACCCATTACTTATTCATAATACATCCAAATACCGTAGTACTTCTTCCATTACTCTATATCACTTCGATCTAAGAACCCATTACATATTCATAATACATCCAAATACCGTAGTACTTCTTTCATTACTCTATGTCACTTTTAACCCATTAGTCTTTCATAGCAACCCATTAGATATACATAATAAACCCAAATATTGGACTGGCTGGTCCAGTAACCTTGAATAACCTTGAATATGGAACCCATTAGTTTATCATAATAAATCCAAATACCGTAGTACTTCTTTCGTTACTCTATGTGACGTTGATCTATGTCACCCATTACTTATTCATAATACATCCAAATACCGTAATACTTCTTCCATTACCCTATATCATTTCGATCTAAGTAACCCATTACTTATTCATAATACATCCAAATACCGTAGTACTTCTTTCATTACTCTATGTAACTTCGATCTCTTTAACCCATTAGTCTTTCATAGCAACCCATTAGATATACATAATAAACCCAAATATTGGACACTTTTTCCATTACTCCATGTAAGTTGTTGTATTTAAACTTTTCTTTGTTCTATTTACACCTATTTACTACTTGTGTACTTAAAATACATGTATCCGCAATTGTCAAAGAGTTTATCATGTTTGCCTATTACGTTTCAAATGTCACTTAACACCCCTTCATAAAAAGTGTGAGCAAAAAATTGATGGTGGAGGGTTTAACTTTTCTTAAGAACAAACTTGGTCCTTCTTTGCTTCTTTCCGCGTATATGTAAATCTGCCGGTTGTATCATTTCTATACTTTGCATGTGGTTAGCACACGTAGTTGTTAGACCCTTCAAGGATCCATATCTGAATTTCTCACCTTCAGTTTATTTCAATCAATATCACATATATACAGTTTGGAGCTCATTTATTTTATAGAAACTATTTTCATGGATACTCATTTGTAATATCCCATCATATGGACACTTCACACTCACTATGTCATGAATCATATGTACTTAATAAATGATTATCGTGATCATATAGTTTTGGATTACTCGATCATCCTCTATAGCGATTAGTTTTGATCAGGACTGTGCGCACAGCTCTCCCTCTTTTGTTTAGGGTTCCTCAGTTGATCAAATATAGAATCCAAGTGACAGCTTAACAACATACTGTACTATCCATTGTTTATTCAACTGCAATTAAAATAATTTAGAAGCCAAAGTCAGTTTCAGATGAAAACTGATCTAAGACTCTGAACCTCTAAAAAGTGATTACAGTTGATTCTGAGTTGAACACATTCACATGATGAACTAACTATATCTATTATCACTAAAATAATTCAGAAGCCAATATCACTTTCTTATGAAAATTAATCTAAGACTCTGAACCTCTAAAATAAAGTGTCTTCTGAATAAAAATTTATATTCCATGTCATCGGTATATATATTATGATTTTCTCTAACAATACTCTGTAAACTCCATCTTACACATATTACTCTGACGTTTGTATTAGTATCCTAAACTTTTAGGATCAAGACTTCATATATAGCCAAATGTCACATTCTTATACACCCTCGGTTTTTCAAATATGAATTACAAGTGAGAGTTGAGCAGATTCACACTGTCAAGTAACTATATCTACTATCACTAAAATAATTCAGAAGCCAAAGTCAGTTTCAGACATAAATTAATCTAATACTGTAAAGTTTCAACTGTAACATCTCTATGAATTAAAATCATTATTTTAGATCGCTTATCTGAGTTTTGTGATTTTCCATCGAATCACAACTTATCAATCAGATCTTTCATGTTTACCGAAGTACTATACTTGCCTATTTAGGATTATATACTTCAAACAAGGTCTTTCACTCTTGTTTATACACTCTGGGTTTTTCATATCTAAGTTACTAGAGACAGTTGGACATATTTACTAATCAACTAACTATGTCAATTAACAATTAAAATAATTCAGAAACCAATATCAGTTTCTGCCAACATTTAATTTCTGCAACATTAAACTAAATTTTTCTGTGAATTAAAACTTGAACTTTATATCATTTATGCATTTATTAGGATTTCTTCATACAATGAGCCTCTATTAACAAGATCTTACAACATTTACTCATACTTTTGCCAAAGTACTATTTTAATTCATGGAACTCATCTATGCTTTTCAATTAAATCACTCAATTTTTCACTATGGATTATTGACATCCTTCTCTGTCTTTTCAAGTATTAAAGATTAACATGTATCTTAAAGATTCCTCAGAATTACATGAGTTTAAACCCTACGCTATTTGCATATGATATTTCATGTTCATGTCTAACCCTCAAACTAAAATGGACATGTGCTATCGTTCTGATATCTTGCATATGGTCAAGATAACCAAGTTGAACGTGCTTTATATTTGAATTTAGTTCCAATATAAAATCAATCTATTTGTATACTGTCTCCATGTTCGGTTTTCCTATGTACCATTTAATATGAATTGTTTTGTAGACTATACTTGAGTATATCCTTCCATGTATTCCCTTCTTATAATACTCGAGGTACTGACTTCTCATATGTCACATTGCATCTTTCTTTTCCATTTGATCATATGTATAACTTTATGAAGAGTTTAAAGGAGTCCAACTTGATAAAGTATTACATGATTCAAATAATTCGAACACGCTCCGTTTCAATGCTCAACCTGATTTATTCTATCAATCATTTATCCTCCATACGTGAGTTTTTTCAGTGTCCAGAACAGATTGAATATTAATCATGTTGAGTTATAAAGTCCAGCTTGACTACTACATACTATATGTGTAGGTGAATCTAAATATGTATTAATCTGAATATAATTACTATATGTGTTTATATTCATAGTTTATACATATAGTTTGATATACATTTGGTTTTAATTGATTAACCATACTTCTCCTAACAGATACAAGAAGATACTTCTCAAAGTGACTTATGATATTCTTACACGAATTTATGTCTTTAAACCTTAAGCTACTCATAATATCTGTTCATTTCTAACCCTATATAACTAAAATGCACATATAGTGTCATTTTTATTTACGTGTAACACTTTAATTTTCTTTATATATCAAATGGTTTATGCATCTGATCTGACTTTCGTCAAATAATAGCATTATATTCATTTCATCTTATTATGTTGAGCAGTACGAGGATTCATGACTAACATCTCAGCTGTTAACGTCAACAACCCTTAACCCTCAACTGATAATGTTCTCCATTCTTGATTCATTTATCTTGCAGTAGCATTGAACACCTATGTTTTTTAAACTTTACTCAAGCGAACAACCACTAATATTTTCTGTACTCCCTTGGTTTTTTGTTGTTGTCTTTAATCTATGTCTTGAATATTTTAATAACTTCACTAGTCTAATATATACAAAAGAATTTGGTATAAGTTAGATTCTAGTGAGTAACTTTACTTGTTCTCTCAATAGAAAAAAAATCACAAGAAATTCACATCAACTTGACTTAGATGACAATAATATTACGGTTCAATTACTCATGGGAAGTCCTAGACGATAATAAAGTTAAGTTTGAACTTCAACTTTTGTGTTCTCGTGTTGTTAAAACTCTATAGTATCAAACTTTAATTTCTTTATATATTCTGATGTTTCGTCAAATAATACCCATTATATCAATTTAATCTTATTATATCCAAGTAGTATCATGATTCATGATTTTCTCTTCTCTTAACGTCAACAACCCTCAACTGATAATTTTCTTCATTCTTGATTTATTTATCTTACAATAGCATTTAACATCATGCTTTTTAAACTTTAATCCAATTTATTATTGGATGTATTGTATTATGTTAAAGTACTGATACTTCGTACTCGTCATTACATCTTCCCTTTCCATTAACTCATATAAATGTTGATTCAAAGTTTAAATAAAATATGATCTCTATATCTCTTCCACTAATATTTTCTCTACTCTCTTGGCTTTTCCTATTGACTTTAACCATATGTACTGAAGTTCATCTTTATACGTATCATTACAATTTTCTCTTTTCTCGTATAGTAGTTTATTCATTGTTAAAAACAAGCAAGATCTTGATATAGGTTTGAAAATCAAGTCCAGCTTAACTACTATATTCAAAAGAGTTTGATATATATTCACTTTTAATGAGTCGCTTATCCTATCAAATACAACAACTTAAAGATCAAGACTGGTCTCACTCAGATGTCATTAGAAATGTCATTTAGATGGTTTCTGACCCTTTTACACTGGAAACATTCCTCTGAAGTATAAACCGTAGATATTCATAGTGTTCATTCCTAACCCTAGAACCCTATTCATACACATGTAGTATCAATTTAATATCAGATGTTTTTGAAACTTGTGGTACCATATTGTAACCCTACATCTTTCTCTTTTTGGTTTATCATGTAGAACTTGGTTTCAAAATATTTAACAAATATAAGTAGAATTAGTTGATTAAGTATTACATGATTCAAATAATTAGAACACGCTCCGTTTCAATGCTCAACATGATTTATTCTATCAATCATTTATCCTCCATACGTGAGTTTTTTCAGTGTTCAGAACAGATTGAATATTAATCATGTTGAGTTATAAAGTCCAGCTTGACTACTACATACTATATGTGTAGGTGAATCTAAATATGTCTTAATCTGAATATAATTACTATATGTGTTTATATTCATAGTTTATACATTTGGTTTTAATTGATTAACCATACTTCTCCTAACAGATACAAGAAGATACTTCTCAAAGTGACTTATGATATTCTTACACGAATTTATGTCTTTAAACCTTAAGCTACTCATAATATCTGTTCATTTCTAACCTTATATAACTTAAATACACATGTAGTGTCATTTTTATTTACGTGGCACCTATGTATAGTAGTTAAGCTGGACTTGATTCATAAATCTCACCATAAATCTCTTGGATAACAATAAGATGATATTTCACTAATGAGAAGTTTACAACAATAAATAGTTAGGCCTCACCTTTATCTTTTGTATTTTCTTGTTCGTAAGACTCTAGATTATCAAACTAAAATTCCATTTATATACTAAATCGTGTCTTAGGTTTCATCAAATAATACCATTATATTAATTTACATCTTATAGGTTTTAACTATTACTTAGACTGTTTACCGAAGTTCTACCTTAATTCATGACATTCATCTCTTCACTTCACGAATATAACCCTCAACTGATAACCTCTCTCCGGGAAATTTTACTTATTAAGCTTTTCTGACCCTAAAACTTAAATACATAATCCCAATAGCGTTCTGATATGTGCATATGGTCAATCTACACATGGTTCAATTTCTAAATTTAAATAACTTGACAATTATTCTAAATATATTTTATATTCACTTAACTGAATATCACATGTAGTCCATCATATATACTTCATATACCTTCAGGCTAGATCTTAAAGACACATGTAATGTCGGTTTAATATTTTGGATATGGTCATCTATACACCAATTAAAGCTATATATTTATACATCTGGTAACATATAAGGATTTCAATAAGGAAATCAACTTGAACATAAGTTGTATTCTGTTTTCCATGTTTTATTGTTCCATTTAATACCGAGATGTTTTTGAAACTTTACTCCAAGATATAGATCCCATTATTACACATATACTTCTTACTTTTCATTCTCTGCATGTAGTAGTTCATACTATATGTCTTTCTATGTAGATTTACTATCAATGATAGATGTTTGAGAAACTTTACCCTTGAATGTATTCTTTTAAAATACATTGATAAGAAGATATACTTGTCATGACTTTTATATATGTATATAAGGTTATATCTTTCTTTCTCATACTTGACTAAAACAAATGAAAGGTATTTAGGTTGAATTATCAAGTCCAACTTGACAACTACATATTAAGTATAGTAGTAGATTATTTACATCACGAGAGTTAGGTATATCTTAGGTTTTAATGACAAGCAGTACTTATTCTATCGACTCAAGAAAATCGCACCAATATCACTTAGAGGATAGTAATGCGATGGTACTGTTTGCAACTACAGTATATTTAATTCTCAACTTCATTTTTGAATTCTCTTGATTTAAGACTGACTCTCTATAGTATCAAACTTTAGTTGTTTGTGAATTAATATTATATGTAAGATAGTTTATGACTTTTCTCATCAATAAGACCATCTTAATTTGTTCTTAGAGTTTAATTCAGCCTTATTTTAGAAACTTTACTCCAATATACTCTTGGATGTATTGTTTCACGATTCATCCAAAGATATACTCTCCATTATGAAAATGATACGTAATACTTGTCATGCTTTGCATGTAGTAATTAATACTGTGTATTTTTGTGTAGCATTTACTATCAATGATATATATTTTAGAAACTTTACTCCAATATACTCTTGTTGTATTGTTTTACGATACATCAAAGGATATACTCGTCATGAACTTTCTATGCAACATTATATCTTTCTTTTTCGTGTTTGACTAGAACAAATAGAAGGTAGATTTAGGCTGAATTATTGAGTCTACATTGACAACTAAATACTAAATACTATGTGTAGTAGTAGATTATATATATTACGAGAGGTTTGTATATCTTAGGTTGAAATATCCTTTATTCTATCTATTCAAGAAACTGAGATGAAACTTAGACGACAATAATATGATGGTCTTGTTTGCAACTATGTTATAGTTCTCATCTTCATCTTTGTATTAGAAGTTTTATTCAGACTTAGTACCAATTTACTACCAAAGTACTATCTTAACTCATGACTTGCATCTCTTCTCTTCGAGAACATTAACAACCATGTACATCTCTAAGTACTAAGTACTTTTCTGATCTGCATAGTAGAATACATAAAACACATTATCTTGTTTATCAACATTTTAGTGGCAGATTTACCAACAATGAGTTAAATTGAGTTTGAATTATCCTCCCAACTATTTCATCAAATACAAGAAATTCTACTCATCAAATATCACTCAAGACCTATTTGCAATAACTGGTAAACTCACAAGTATATTCATGAGTTTATAAGGTAATATTTCGTTCTAACCCTAAAATACACAAGCCCAATAACGTTTTGATGTTTTGCATATGATCAGTCTAAACAAGTTCGTGCATCTCAACGTTAAAATAATATAACCAATCCAAATGTCTAGATGCGGGGATATTATCATATACATATATTCCACATAACAACTTTCATGTTTCATTCTAGCATATTACATATTAGCTT